>VMKM01001602.1:0-127822 GCA_008360985.2 Macquaria ambigua | reverse complement strand
GAAAACAAAGAAGAAGAAGAAGATGATGATGATTATGATGATGATGATGAAGAAGAAGAAAGCAGTGATGATGAGGAGGACTATGTGAATGCTGATCCAGTATACACCAAGAAGAAACTCAAAAAGGAAGCAGAGAGAGAGGAAGAAGAGGAGAGTCATGATTATGAGGAGCCAGAGAGTGACGAAGATCATGATTATGAGGAAGCGGGCCCTGATGTCAGTTTTATAAAAACCAATGAGGTCTGTTTCAGTGTAGAGGAAAACAAAGAAGAAGAAGAAGATGATGATGATTATGATGATGATGATGAAGAAGAAGAAAGCAGTGATGATGAGGAGGACTATGTGAATGCTGATCCAGTATACACCAAGAAGAAACTCAAAAAGGAAGCAGAGAGAGAGGAAGAAGAGGAGAGTCATGATTATGAGGAGCCAGAGAGTGACGAAGATCATGATTATGAGGAAGCGGGCCCTGATGTCAGTTTTATAAAAACCAATGAGGTCTGTTTCAGTGTAGAGGAAAACAAAGAAGAAGAAGAAGATGATGATGATTATGATGATGATGATGAAGAAGAAGAAAGCAGTGATGATGAGGAGGACTATGTGAATGCTGATCCAGTATACACCAAGAAGAAACTCAAAAAGGAAGCAGAGAGAGAGGAAGAAGAGGAGAGTCATGATTATGAGGAGCCAGAGAGTGACGAAGATCATGATTATGAGGAAGCGGGCCCTGATGTCAGTTTTATAAAAACCAATGAGGTCTGTTTCAGTGTAGAGGAAAACAAAGAAGAAGAAGAAGATGATGATGATTATGATGATGATGATGAAGAAGAAGAAAGCAGTGATGATGAGGAGGACTATGTGAATGCTGATCCAGTATACACCAAGAAGAAACTCAAAAAGGAAGCAGAGAGAGAGGAAGAAGAGGAGAGTCATGATTATGAGGAGCCAGAGAGTGACGAAGATCATGATTATGAGGAAGCGGGCCCTGATGTCAGTTTTATAAAAACCAATGAGGTCTGTTTCAGTGTAGAGGAAAACAAAGAAGAAGAAGAAGATGATGATGATTATGATGATGATGATGAAGAAGAAGAAAGCAGTGATGATGAGGAGGACTATGTGAATGCTGATCCAGTATACACCAAGAAGAAACTCAAAAAGGAAGCAGAGAGAGAGGAAGAAGAGGAGAGTGACAAAGATCATGATTATGAGGAAGTGGGCCCTGATGTCAGTTTTATAAAGACCAATGAGGTCTGTTTCAGCGTAGAGGAAAGCAAAGAAGAAGAAGCAGAAGATGATGATGATGATGATGATGATGATGATGATGATGATGATGATGATGATGAAGAAGAAAGCAGTGATGATGAGGAGGACTATGTGAATGTAACCCAGTCATTTGTTGAACAAACTGTGGCCATTTATATAAAATATGAGGATATATAGTATAGTGTAAATGTAGGCATTAGTCACCTAAAGCATTAAAGCAGAAATATGACTGAAGTTGTCCAAGTTCATGCTTTGCTGTGATTGGGGCATTGACGGAAAGAAGCTAACCTTAGGATCAGTCAGTTGGTTTCTAGATTCTTAGGTTTGTCATATACTGACATGAACTCCCACTGTTTTTTAATATTTACTTAGACAAGCCAGAAATAAATGAATCCATTTGGTTTTTGATATGCCAAACTGTAACTTCCTATACTGTTACCAAATTCTTGTAGGAGTGGCCTATTTGATATAAACTCTGTGCGAGGGTTAGGGTTTGTGTAGGTTAAGGTAACATCTTTCTTTCTTGTCCATGCCCTGAGTCCAAAAACTGTGATTTTGGCCTTGCAGCACTGTTAATCACCCATTCAATTTTACCCCGCTAGCAGCCGGCTCAAGGGATGTTAAAGTTAAAATCTCAACAACTATTGGATAGATTGGCATTAAATTTTGTACAGAAATTCAGGGTCCCCAGAGGATGAATTCTACTGACTTTGGTGATCCCCTGACTTCATAAGGTCCACGGCAAGAGTCTGACATTGGCAGTTTTGAGTGGAATGTCTCAACAACTATTGGATAGATTGGCATAAAGTTTGGTACAGACATTTGTGTGCCCCTCAGGATTAATTCACCCATTTGGAATGTTATCACTGGGTTGAATGGGAGTTATGAGTGGTTATCAGCCTCATAGATATGGGTAAGAAGGGGCCTGCTACACCCTCTAGTAGGTTCAGAAGGCCGTTATTGTCACAGTTTGCTCCTCAGTTCCCATTTTCTAGCACTCTCTTATCCCCAGCCCTCCACATTGCTCTCGGTCCTTGTCTCCAGCCCCTGCTCGCTTCTCCCAGGCCATGGTCTTTCCTTCAGCTCTGCAGGCCTCCTCTAGCTGCCCACCAGATGTCGTTGGACTTTCCCTCCTTTCCTCATCACCTGACTCCCCCACCCATCCACACACCTATTCTCACATCAGCCTGAGTTTCTCCACCTGCACCTCATTCCCTGATCAGCCTTTACCAGTTCATATACCAGTTAACTTCCTTTCTTCCCTGTCAGATCGTAAGTTAAGTTGCTGTGTGCTACATGTCTAGTTCTCTAGCCTCTGTTTCCCGTCATCTCTTGTACCTGTTACCTGCCTATTTATTGGACTTTTGATTCTTGCCTGCTCCTTGTCGGATTTATTTGCCTGTTTGGACTGCCTTCTTTGGTTTTGACCTTTGCCTGCCTCACCATCCCATAAGCCTTGTAGCTTTGTGTATCTGAACTCCATCAGCTCTGCCTCAGGCGTCTGCATTTGGGGTCCTATTCCCCATGTTCCTTGTTTCCCTGCTATGACAGCCGTGACACGCTTACATTGTCATTGTAAGCGTGTTAGTATGCTAAGGTTAGCATTTAGTTCAAAGCAGCTTCTCAGAGCTGCTAGTGTTGCTCCCAGACGCTTAGTCTTGTTATTTTTTTAACACTGGCAAAAGTACGTTTGTACTTTGTCATCTGACAAGGAGCCAATTTAGCCTGTTGTGACTCCTTGACTTTTTTTTAAATGTAAAATGCCATAATTTTCAAAAGCATTGTGCAATTTTTTCCAGTTATGCTGGTTTATGTAAAACAGTAACAGTATTTTTGTACAGTCTAGGCCGGATTACCAATGAAGCTGCTACGTGGTAAGTGGCAGCCTCATATGTGGTCCTAACAGCAAATATGGCCCCCTATAGGTAATCAAGCTTAATGTAGAGAATATACAAAATGAATTCATTGAGATGTTTTATGCTGCACATAATATATTAAGTCCTCAAATATTTATTTTATGCATGTTTTTCATGAAAAATGAATACTATGTTTTAAATTGTTTTTTTTTTTTGGAGAACAATCTCTGTCCAGTATGGTTCTTTGAAACCCATTTCAGTGTATTTCAATGAAGACCTCTTCACTGTGGTTGATGACATTTTCTTTATAAGAATTCATTCTACTGGCTAATCTACACCTACATTTAGCTTCTTGTATTATCAAAGTCATGGTTAAAGCAATACACTTTTCACTCTCTTGCTGAGAGTTAGATGAGAAGATTGAAACCACTCTCTCTCATTTCTGTATGTTAAATATGAAGCTACTGCCAGCTGTTGATTAGCTTAGCACAAAGCCTGGAAACAGCGAGAACCAGCTATCCAAATGAGATATTAATTAATTGTTAATTAGTGAGCTTTAGAGGTGTTGGTGGGGAAATTTTGGTACCTTTTGGACAGAGCCAGGCTAGCTGTTTCCCCCTGTTTTGGGATCTTTGTGTTAAACTAAGCTAATCTGCTGCTGGCTCCAGCTACATATTGACTGTACAGACGTGAGAGTGGTATCAATCTTCCTATCTAACTCTCAGCAAGGAAGCGAATAAGTATATTTCCCAAAGTGTTGAACTATTCTTCTCAGTGCTATTGACAACATAATTATTTGATGTAATGATCAATAACTTTTATAGAATAAAACACCACAAAAATATAATAAAACACACAAACAAATAAAAAACTTACGGTACATGTCCAAAAATGAGTGAAGCATGTTGTTATTAGGGTTTCAGGTTTTAGTGTTAAAGTATAAAGGGAGTATCAGTATTTGAGGTGAATGTTGTTTTAAAATATATTTATGTTGGGGAATATCTTTGTTGTTGTTTTTTTTAAACCATTTTGAATCTAAATTATATAAATAAATTGTACATTTATTCTGAAATGTGGTTTAAAGTTTAAAGTTTTAAACTTAAGTGTTTTATGTCAAAAATATACCTTTTCTATACTTATATTCTATTCAAATACATGTCTTACAGAATGTATTTGAAGTATTCTTGCCCATCTTTTTGCACATGCAGACACACAACCCAGATACGACCATGGGGAGGATTAAGCTGGATGGTCTCATACAACCATAAATAATGACCAGACCGGGCTGGGTGGTGTAATAATAACCCAGTAATTTAGAGCTGAGGAATCGGCAGCCATCTTGAATCTCCCTTTCTATATCTGTCCCTGGCATCCCCTGGATCACTGACACACTTCTTTATTTTTGCAGTGGCCCTCCCAATGACTTAGAGGTTACTATCTGTCTTTTCTTCAGTCTGATGATGTCTTACCCAACTTCAGTCCAAATGTGTGTATCCGAATCACCATAAACACATAATGGCATCCAATACAACAAAAGCACAAGGCCTAAAAATGACTACAATTGAATCACCTCTGTGACACTGTCAACAAGAATGAAACACACTTAACAACAGTAGTATTAAATGCTTGGAAATTGTATTGGATTACATTCAATTCATCAATACTAACACTGTTGATAATAATTATTAATTATTAATAGATAGGTTGCCCATTTTGACTCAGCACAGAGTGAAAAGCAGAAGTGGGAAATACCACATTGAAGCAGCTGTTCTCAGCCAATCACATGCGAGCCAGTTCACTGTTTGAGCCAATGATGTGAAGGCAGTTTTACAGTATGACGCCTAGATAGCCACAAATAGATATGACACGGGCTCCTTGTAATGTTAGCACACTGGTTTCACACACACACACATGCAGAGAGACTCTGGGTAATGTTAGCGCCCTGAGCTCATCCCTCGAAGAAGCAGTGATGAAGCCTTGTAACCTGAGACAAGACGGGCCGTGTTCACACTACTGGTCTACATGCTCAGTTCTGAACAGTCTGATTCTTGGTTGTCAGTTTATATCTGTTCAAGGAAGAAGTGTACAGGTACCATCTGGCACATAAACAATGAAAAGGCAGATCACTTTTCGCACTTGATTTAAACACATTTTAGTTACAGTATGTCAGTTTCAATGAATTATAGCGTCTCATTAACTAGCTAACTAAAGTGAATTTCAGTCTCATTAGCTGCGGTTACATGGACAATATTTCTTCAACCTGATTGAAATCATTCTGATTAGAGATTCCAACTTCAAATCGATTGAAAATTCCTTCTGATCGGGTCAGTCTCTTCTGATTGAGGTGGTTACATGAGGCATATTTATTCTGATTGTGCTATTATTCCCATTATTAGTGGAATGTTAGGGTCCATGTAAACGCAGCTAATCGAATAGCTGTGGATGACAACGCTTGTTACAGTATCTGCTTTAAAGGAATAGTTTGACATTTTGGGAAATACACTTTCTTGCTGAGTTAGAAGAGAAGATTGATACCCCTCTCCTATTTATATGTTAAATGTGAAGCTATTGTCAGAAGCCGGTTAGCTTAGCTTAGCATAATAACTGGAAACAGGGGGAAACAGCTGGCCTAGTTACTAGGCAGAAGTCAAATTTAAAACAGTGCAGTTCTGGTGGCTCAAACCAATGAAAAGTTGTGTCCATTACAGTGGATAGCCTGAGGGGATTAAGATAATGTTTCTTTCCCCTTATGTCCAGTTTTTATTCTGACTCAAGTGTTTTTTCCTTGCAACAACAAATAGTCTGAGTGAAATTAAATGACGTGTCAAGAACATTGTCACAGTCATTTCACACGCCATCAGTTCTTTCCACTTTCATCCCAGATATTCTCATACTGCTACATGAAAAATGGATAATGAGCTAATCTTCTCGCTGTTGTTCCACACTTTGGAAATCTGTATCTGCATCATTTATTAGGAAGTAAAAATCAGATATATGACTGCGGTGTGGACACGGCCACATGCATACAAACCCAAACAGGATATGACCATGAGCTGTCTTTAGCCTTTTGATGAGTTGCTGGGCATTCCTGACCTCGCCAGCACACGCTAACAAACAGCAGTGAGCTCATGGGGTGTAAATAGCACGGTGGGAGGGATGGAGCAGGGCAGCTGGGGTATATAAAGGAGACAAGTCCCAAACTACCTGATAGAACACTAACACGAAGAAGAAACTCTGGAAACTCTCACTCTTCACTAGAGCCTAAAGATATCAAGTCTGAGAGAGGGAATCGAGAAACAAAGAGGCTACGATACGCAACGCTCACAGGTTGCCTTGTAAACAAAGTCAAGTTTTTTGGCAAGAACCACCCTCCAACGCTGACATGATGTCCCAGCGTGCGGCCTTGACCAGCCTGTTCAGCGATGACCCTTTCTTCAGCCAGGAGCGGCTGCTGTGGCCGCTGCGTCACGAGGCTCTCTCATCACTGCAGCAAGACTTCTTCAATCAGAGAGCCAAGCTGGCCGACAGCCTCCTGAGGGAGCTCCACGATGGGCCCCACCTGCTCAAACTTCGCCAGTTGCCCCTCATTTCCTCCACTTTGGCGAGGTATGTACAGTAACTGCGCATCTCAGTAGTGGATACACCTGATTGGCTATGTTTTAGGGCATTTTCAAACCTAGAGTTGGTTTGTTCTGGTCCGAATTAGCGGATGAGTTGGTAAAGTTAATGTGTTATCTTCATGGTTCGGTTTCTTCAAGTGAACCAAGATGCATCAGGAAAAGTCTTGTGAGAACGTTTTCTCAGCTCATTAGATGTTGGATGGTTAGATGTGTCTGTGGTCCTTTCTGCCCAAATATTGAAAAGACAATGTTCTACGTTTCGGTACTTTTTTAAACTTCCCAGATGACAAATTTTGTTTGACGTCTTCCATCCCTAGCTAGGCTACATGAATATTTACCGCCTGCGTGTTGCGTTCATATGTTGTCACGTAAATAACAAACCCCAGCAGTGAACAGGAAGCACCATGTCAAGTATGACGTGACCGAACCCGACCCAAACATCATTTTTAGATTTTTGTCCAACCCGGCCTGTTGGCTATCAATAGGTCCCGCCAGGCTCGGGTCAGGTATCCACCCTCTATATGCAAAGTGTAGCTGGCTATGGTAGCCTTTAAGCTCAAACTTGCAGAGTTTGCCTTGTAGTTGGGTCAGATCGAAGATCACGTACCCACCACAAACAAACCGCTCCAGAATTTTGTCCGGGCCCAGACCACTTCTTCTTAAAGGTCTTGGTGTGGTTGTTTTGGTCTGCACACGAGTCCAATTGCTGTGCTCAGGTCTGCCCAAATAAATCGTACCAAGAGGGAAAATGAACCTAGCGAGTCTAATTCAACCGCGCTAAACAACTCTTTGAAAACGCCATAGACACCAGTGGAGTCGTCGAGCCGATTCTGATCCAGATTCTGACTCTCTTTCAGGCTGAGTGACGGTAAAGAGCAGCAGAGAGAGACTTCCAGCACAGAGCTGCACAAGGAATCTCAGCAGGCCACAGAAAACAACGGTGACCTCCTGGTGACCCTAGATGCTCGCGGTTACGCCCCCAATGACATCACTGTCAAACTGGAGGGGCGGAGCCTGGCGGTGGTGGCCATGAAGCAGGCCGGAGCAGAGGAGAGCCAGTCCTGCTCCTCCACCTCCACCTGCGCCTCTTTCTGCTCCTCAGCCTCGTCTCAGATGGGATTCGTCCAGAAGATCGACCTGCCCGCTCACCTGGATCTGTCCGGCCTCTCCTGCTCCCTGATGGATGATGGACAGCTGCGCATCCACGCCCCTGTGGCCAAGCAGCCAATCTGTGAGGAGCGCCAGGTGCCCCTTCGGTTCAGGACATCACTGGAATTTCCCGTTACCAAGACAGAGGAGGAACACACAGACTAATGCACGCATGACACACACTCCACACATACTATCTGATTGAAAACACATTTTTTAATAATCAAAGATACATGTTTTTATGCCCAAACACACACACACACACACACTTCCACTAAAAGACTGTCTTTAATGAGTAAAGTTTACCATTACTAAATGAAGAGAATATTTATTTTATAATGAGTTGCAATTTGTATAAACTGTTGAAATAAAGTGTTTGATTTTCAGAAAATTATATTCTTTTTGTACTGTGGTGTCTGCATGGTGCAGGGATTTATTAAATAGATAGATAACTACTTTTATTATGGACTTTTGTGACCACACGATGGTGCCAGCAACCAGCTTACACAGAGGACGGACAAGCAGGAGAGAGAGAGAGAGAGAGAGAGAGTGTGAGGGAACAAAAAGTCCTAAATGCGAGCATTACATTTAACTCCCCTCAGGTGACTAAATTAGTAACTTTAAAAGGTTCCAGTGACATTTGATTTCCTGGGGAGAAGTTATTTGTTGGCATGTGGGAGCAGGGGACAAACAAAAGCAGCAGTTTAATGTTTTATGAGTTCTGCCCTGAGGGCGTCACGACAGAGGAGAGAAGAAATAAAGGCATTAGAAGAGAAGAAGAAGAGAAGAGAACCTATAGACTGTTTTTAAAGGCTTAGTTCTCCCAAATTACAAAAGAAAAAAAAAAACACATGTTCTTACTTATCTCTAGTGGTATCTAGCCATGCAGATAGTTTTGGTTTTATCTGCTGGCATGCCAATTGAGGTTAATTGAATTTGGTTTGTGATTCTCAACATACAGAAACATTGTATTTTAAATTCAACAGCAGCATCTCTTTCAAGAGTGTTTCTCTGGATCGTTAACAGGAACATGCTGTTAAAACTCTTAAAAGGGACTTGTTTCTTCAATGAGAAGTATTTATTTATTTTAATGATTTTTGAAAGACGTGTTTCCTTTTATTTTGTCATTTATTGAAACATTTTCAGCATAGTGAGCACCACAAACACACCAACGTTATTATCTTGTGTGCTTTAAGAGTAGCCCATGGCTGCAGCTGGAGCTTGGCTTCCCACCAACAAACAGTACTTTGACAATTATTATGCAAAAATGTACCAGCTCTATCATTTTGCAACGACTTACAGTCGTCACATCGAGCGATGAAACTACTGCCCATATCAAATGTACCATCATAGCAAAACTGTTTTTCCAAGGATATTTTGATGTTTTATTTTTACGAGCAGTTCTTTTCATTGTTCTCTTTTAAGCCTAAATACAGCTCATTGGCTGCTGTTTCATAAAATGAAGAAAATATATAGATAGACCGACAGTTTTGCATGTTTTTAGGCAAAGTTGGGTATGAATGATGCAAACTGAGGAAATATTTGCACAAATGTCAGTATAAATGGGTAAAGAAAACAATGCGTTAAAGTCATTCATTGACTCTTGAAGGACATTTTTACACACTCTTTGTATCCATGATTTAAAAACCCTTTTGTTTCTATTATTATCACAAAGTTTTTATTTGGATTGAAGTTTTCTTTCTTTCTTTCTGTATCTGTATGCCTCTCACTCTCACTGTTTCTGTCTCTCCTCAATTTTTTCGTAATTGTCCTCCCAGAATGAAATGTCTTCACAGGCTCTACAGGGGTTTGTCGTGTGTAGGTGTATGTGATTGTGACTGTGCATGTATTTGTGTTGTTTGTGTGAGTGTTTGCATGTACGCAAGTTCTTGCATTGCTACAGTCGTAAGGACCAAATGTGCTCACGCATGTATAATGACGTCCTCCAGTGAGTGAAGGCTTTTGGCTGGCAAACAAATAATACAGATGCAAAAGTCTGTGTGTGTGTGTGTGTGTGTGTGTGTGTGTGTGTGTGTGTGTGTGTCCTTACAATGCCACAAAGACAAGGATGTGTGTGTGTGTGTGTGTGTGTGTGTGTGTGTGTGTGTGTGTGTGTGTGGACAAAAGAAAAAAAGATGATGATCCCTTTGCATCGCCGCGATGATCTGGGCCCCCCCAACACCATCACCAACACTTCAGCACACATACACACACACACACTTTGTGGGAAATGACTGCACATTTTCTATGGTGACAGTTATGAGGTCATAATGATGATGGATTCTCCAACCCGGTGAGGTGGTAAACATTGTTTCTCCTGGACACAGACTTCCTGTTTACACAGGGGGGAGGATGCTGTTTACACTGGCAGCCAGTTCACTCTAAACATACAAAACTCTCATCTCAATCATTTGATTTGTGCTCGTGTGTGCTCCAGGCTGAGCGTTTCCTTTGGTTGATTCCCCACCAAATGGGAAAAATCTTCTTCGCTTACAGTTATGTAAGCAGCAAGGACATACTGTCAAATATGTAAAAAAAAACTGGCTGGAATGCTGTTAGTTTTAACTGCAGAAGGTAGTAGATCATCTACCCAATTTATTCCTATTATTTTCATCTATAATGGGTAGTTCTCCTAACATCACCAGACCAATTATCAGTTATCAACGGGCACAGAACAAAATGCACGCAATTGGATAGACCTACAACCAATCAGAGCAACGAAACGTGTGACGTAGAGCTGAGAGAATCCTGTAGGAAGTACTGCAAACACATCTTTCTTATCAACAAAAGCTTTAAGTGCAGTTGTTTGTTCTTCTTTTGGAGAAAATATATTTGTTTTGATAAATGCCATCTGTTCATGAGTAGGTGCATGTTCAGGAGATGTGATCATTAGCATAAGCGATGCCCCCAAATGGAGGTGATTCCACTCTACCTGGGGGCAGTTTCATTCACAAAAATGTCACCCAAAGTATATATTGTCAAAAAAATGAATAGTTGATTTTCTGCACACTTTTTTATAACATAAATTTTCATCAGAGTCATTCCAAGCCAAAAGGCATTGGAGTCTGGGTTAAAGTCAAAGTCAAAGTTGAGTCTAAAGTCACAACTTTTTACCAAGGGCAAGCAGCTTTAGCTTCAATCTTGTAGCATTATATCATGTATAGTATGTAGCTATCGTGCATATTTAAAACCATTTCACATGGTTCTCATTTTAAAAACGAATCAGCTTCAACTAACTTTTTAGCATTATCATTAGCTAGCTCGATAAAATCTCCTAGCGCCATTTCAGCCATCAAGGCAGTCATCGATTAGATTTAAGAGCCTCTTTTTGTTTACTTCTGTGTGAAATTAAGGACCCATTGTTTCAAAAATGACTAAGAATTTTGAGTTGGAAATCTGCTACCATCATCTTTATAAACTGCATACTGTATGTGCTGTGCTAGAATGGAAAGCTGGACAGACATAGTAACAGTAAGGGGCACAGGGTTTAGCGAACAGTCTACTCCAAAAATACAAGGTATTCAATTTCCAGGGGTAAATGTAATACTTTTGCTTTTGTTACATATAAAATACTTAATTTATATTAAATAGGAACATACTGTGTAAGCACACGGAGAGAGAGAGGCATGGCACAATAACTTCGCTCTAGGCTGTTACATTTTAATGCCACAACACTTCCTGCAGCTGCATCCCACCTGACAAATGCGCTAACGTCACAACAGCATTGCTGTATGTAGTGTAGTGGTGAGCGATTTATCCTGCAGGCTTAATTTTCTTCTTCTTTTCTTAATCTTTTCCTCTCTCTCCAGGTACCGCAATAAGACAAGCAGGCCATCACTCTGACTCTTCAGTCAGTGTAACTGCCTAAATCTGATTGATGACTTAAATAAACATTAGATCAGCGTACCTAGCCTGGAGGAAATACTTCATGGCATGCTCACTGTGAAACAACTTATTATAGACTAATTATGTATCGTGATCAATCAATCAAACAGACAACTAATATTAATCTTAGTTTTGACAGATTTCATTTCTCATGAATGATAATTCCACAGTGCTGGTTTGGTTGGATGCAGCTTTATTTGCAGTACTGTGTGGGAAGAGTAACTCTATAAGAATACTCTAACAGTGCCAGGGTTATCTATTGGATTCCCACTGGGCCACCCATGCTAAAAGTGGATTGGCTTTTGTCAGCTATTGTGAGTCATTTTGGATCAAGATGTCCACCAAATGGCATTAGAGTTATGACATGCTGGCAACTGATTCATCAAAGGTGACAAATGTAGCATCATGTACTGTCACTTTTGCCACATTAGTAGAAAAAATGTAAACAAGCAAGTCTGCTTCTGCTGGCTTCAAAGCTGCATTTTACTTTTTACTATGTGGGGCTGCTTTACGCTGCAAACAAGAGCCGTTTATTCTAGTACTGTGCATGAAACCAGCATGTTCTCTCTTTGTGGGTTGGAGTCCAGCCCAGAATGCAATGGGTAGAATGATGATGCTGCTCTTAGAAAGAAGTAGGAGATATTAATTCAAAGAGCTTTGAATCTCAAAGGTAGACAACAATTAGTTTTCACGAGTGAGTCTCAAGCAAAAAAAATGGCTGCCATCAGTTTCACACTATTCCATTGTTCAGTAGTTGGTGAGCAGTAATGTGCAAATAAACGTCGTAATGCGTACCTCAAGGATACACACAAAGCATTTGGATGAGTAACACTTAATGTAAACATAAGATTTAAGTTAGGGCACTTTTAAGTTGTCATATCTTTAGTTAACTCTGTCTTATCAGAGTTTAGCTTCTCTGCCTGAGAAGGACAGCCTGTGGACCAGCAACACGTCCAAACCATTAAACAGTTTCCTCTCTTGAGATCCTTGAATTTTTGGTAGTCTTGCTTCAGTTGTTTTAACTCGTCCCTGCACTGTTTGGGATAGTGGTGTATGTTTAAGTTGCTCACCCGAGACAAAATGTTCTGTTACACCTAAATGACATTATGCGTTGCCATCTCGAATTCCCTCTGGATTTCCTCCATTGCAAAAATCAAAGCCTGAACTTTGGGCCACCAATTAAGAAATCTCTTCTGTGGCTACATTATGGTTATTCAATCTTTGCACAAAGAGCTGTGAAGCAAAACCCTGTGTTTGAAGTAAATACAGTATACAGTCAATTTAGTGCCTGGTTCCTCCAGTCAACACACAGGAAAAGTTCCTGAGTTCCTAAAGAAGGCTCTTAGATGTGGAGGAAATGGGATAATCCTTAAATGTTGCATCCTCTTAGCAGGCTAGCTAGCCACTGGTAAGCCAACAATCAGGAATCACCAGGTTTTGTTCAGTTGGAGGGTGTGTGAACCAAGCCCCCAGGAAGTGCGCCGGGCTTTGAAGCCGTGTACAAAACGTGTAATTACAACTTCCAGGTAGACTTACATTGTGAAAGAGACGTCTGTAAATCAGCAGATAATGTTTTTTTGAGGTACATCAACTTCCAAGTACAAACACTTAAATAACTCTTATTTAAATCATTATGTCCTAAATGTTGTAAAATGTACTAATAGCTAAATCCAGAGTTATAGAGTCACTGTCATTCATGAGAGTGAGACCGAGGCCGAGCGGCTGGGAGGCGGGGCTAAAGGAAACGTTCTACATGTGTTAAATGCAGAAAATGTGATGTGTGGGTGTTCAGGCTTGCATTTGTTGGAAAGCACTTTTGACTTTTGATTTACGTGAGCAACAACTATACATTTTACTCGACAGCTTTACAGTCACATCTACTGGGGCGAAGAAACACGAGCCTCAGGAAAAAAAAGTGTCATTCAAGCACTAAAAGTAAAGTGAAACCACCAAAATGTCCATTAAATTCCATCCAGTCCATTTCATTACCAACTTGTAACACAGTCTGTCTGTGCTTTTGCTTTTCTATCTAGACGAGGACAAAGAGTTATTATTTCTGACAAATTTCTGACATTTTAAAAAAGGCTAATGATTAGTTAATTGTCTCATTTTTTTTAATATCACTTGACACTGTCTCTGTCCCACCATCTCTTTCCTGTCTCTCTTCCCCTTCCTCTATTTAGTCGTGCTTCTTTTGTTGTCTTTAAGGTGTTGTTGCTCATGCCCTTGTCTGCCTTTTTTTATTTATTTCTTTCTCAAAGAGGCCAACAGGTGTGTGCAGGATGTGGGAAGATCGATGGTTGAAATGAGCTTTATTGATCTGAAGAAAGGCTAACAAATGGTGAAGCCCTGGGGCTCCTCGTCCACTTCTTTACCACTCTCTCATTTCTCTCTGGTTTCTGTCTTTTTTTTGAGAATTTCTTTTCTACCTTTTTTTTTTACCTGTTTCCCCCCTTTTCTCCTCTGTCTATTTGATCTCTCTTTCTTTCTGTATAAATATTTTTTTCCAGATATTTCTCACCATCCAACTGACAACAACTAACCTGTAAGGACCCATGGGACTCTTCCATCTTAACCCTTCTTTTGCAAACACACAGACACCTGGCTTTCCAGCATAGAGTCAGAGGAGATACAGCAGGACACAGGACATAAGACAGCTTTAAAGCTGTTTCTGACATGCCATAAATATGAGGTGTAGCCTGTATTATGTTGGGCACAGCCCCGTGCCCAGGGGAAAAACAAGGCCTTACATCTGCACAAACTGATACCTCAGACCTCAACGCTGACCTCAAGATAACAACCAACAGTGTCAAGTGCGGAAATATCAACTGCTCTGTAGTTTTGAAAGTCAAAGGATCGTCTGAATACTTAATGATATTCCATCCCTCATCCATTTTCTGCCACTTATCCGGGTCCCAGTCATGGGGTAGCAGGCTAAACAAGGAAGTTCAGATGTCCTTCTCCCTAACCATGTCATCCAGATCTTCCTTGGTGGATCTCAAGGTGTCCCCAAGCCAGATGGGACATATAATCATATTCCTGAGTCCTCCAAGTTGGACGTGTCCAGATAGAAGGGAGGCGTCTAGGAGGCATCCTGACTAGATATACCTCTGCCTACATAAACTACCCAAATTGCTTTTCAGTGCGAAGGAGCAGTAATCCTACTCTGTGGTCTTTCTGAATGTCTGAGCTCCGTACCCGGTCTCCAAGGGTAAGCAAAGAAAACTCATTTTGCCTTTATGTATCCTATAATCTCAATATTTCAGTCAATTCAATTCAATTCAGTTTTATTTATGTAGCGCCATATCATAACAAAGTTATCTCAGGGCACTTTTTCGAGTAGAGCAAGTCTATTTACAGAGACCCAACCTTTCCCACCATGAGCAGCACTATGTGACAGTGGCAAGGAAAAACTCCCTTTTAACAGGTAGAAACCTCGAGCAGAACCAGGCTCTGGGTGGGCGGTCATCTGCCTCGACCGGTTGGGTTGAAGGGGGACGGGGGGAGCGGGAGAGAGAGAGCAGGAGGAAAGAGAACATACAGCAGCACAACACAGTTTCACACAGAGATGCAACGCAATGGTTGCGGTAATGGTATGGATGTTAACACCAACAGAAACAACACTAAGAGTAACATTATAGCAGCAACACTAATAATAATAGCAACAGCAACTGCAGCAGTGGGTGCAGAGCAGGAGCACGGGGGCAGCAGGTGCAACCATAGATCCAGACTCTACAGCTCCGGAGGCAGAAACACCTGCAGAAAGCAACAGAAGGAGAGAGAAAGGGGAGAGAAAGCACACAACTACAGGAAGAAGTTGAATTAGTAACAAGCATTGATGGGATATGAGGGCGTACAGATGGAGAGGGAGAGGAGGAGAGAGGAGCTCAGTGCATCATAGGAAGTCTCCCGGCAGTCTAGGCCTATAGCAGCATAACTAAGGGGTGGCTCAGGGCTCACCTGAGTCAGCCCTACTATAAGCTTTATCAAAGAGGAAAGTCTTAAGCCTACTCTTAAATGTGAAGAGGTTGTCCGCCTCCCGTACACAAACTGGGATCTGGTTCCACAGGAGAGGAGCCTGATAGCTGAAGGCTCTGGCTCCCATTCTACTTTTAGAGACTCTAGGAACCACAAGGAACCCTGCATTCTGTCACTACCCAAAGCTCATGACAATAGATAAGGGTTGTTTAAATATGGCGATAACGCTGCACATTTTCGGTCAGTCTCTCCTAGAAGTCATAGTTTTACACTTTCTCACCTCCGCTGTTTCGGAATATTGCAGAATTTGCCCGACACAGCCCCCCTCAATCCTGATGCCAGGAAGGTGTGGGGAAGGTGGTTTCAGATGCGACGATATGGCAAGCACTTCTGGCACCTTATAACTCCCAACCCAGAGTGAGCAATCAAACACCTTTATGAATCAGGATATTTGGGATGAAGGAACCTCACCTGGGTAACGAGGCCCCCTCCTGAAGCTAGGCCTCGGAAGTGTGCTCCCTGATCAGCGCCTGGTGGCTGTACCTATCTAGCCCTGTTGGGCTCAGTCCAACGAAGTAAAATGGAACCGTCACCATGTGGGCCAATCCACAGGGCAGGAATTGAAGTTGGATACACTGCTAAGCAGACAACAGGCAAAGGCATGGGCTGAAACATGGGCACTGTGTGATTTGAGCCACCCCCACATATACCACCCTGGTGTCATGAATACTCACTAGAGCACCATATCTGTATTATTCCACAGATGAAAATAGTCCCTAACAAATTAACTATTTACTCTTGTTTGAATAACATTTGCTAAAAGCTACAGTGCCCAGCTGTTTTAGAAAATTACTGAGCCTTTGTAAAAAATGAATCTATATATTTTTGACCCATTTGAAAAGATTTAGGTCTTCAATAGGAACAACAGGGCCCGGGTCTGAGTGAAATTGTAAGTTCTGCTCTTTTTATGGGATTTGCTGACAATAAGAAAAATATAGACTAACATCACTCATATCCTTTAAAAAGAAGAAGCTCCCTTTGCCTGTTTTCAGATTATTATGCTGCCAACTAGCATTTGGGTTCAAAAGAGGTCCACTAATGGGTCTTTAAATAGTTATTTGAGTAAGATAGAAACAGCCAGTTCCTGTTTAATGTGTAACCAAAACTTACTTCTCCTGCTCACATTTGACTTGCATGTGCATTAACGTTAAAACAGTACAAGAAGAATGTTTTCTTTCGATTGTCCTTTCTTTAGTATGTGTAGTGCTTCTCATTTAGAGCATGCATTGCTAATTGTTGAGATTCTGATATTAAAAGAGGCAATGAGAGACTATGATAGCATCACATTGTGAATGAACAGGAACAGATAATGTAGTTAGCAGCGAGATATAATTTCATTTACTGCATGGTAGTGAAAAGGAAAACAAAAGTGTAATTATATGGCTATGAAATTTGAGCTCAACAATCTTAGCCGTGATATTATCTGTAGTTATATTTAATAAAGGGATTAAGGCATGTTTTTCGAACACATTATTGGGATTTAGACTTAGAATATGCTCCTATCACTGCAGTAGGAACAGAGATGTGCAGAGACAAGACGGATACACACATTGGGCAATCACACTCAAAAATATACAATAACAAGCAAAGTTAGAATACACACACACACACACTCACAGCAGGGTCCATTAGAGTGATTTGTTGTTTTTGGTGCTGATACGGCTGGTTATCAGTGAAGTCTGGCTGTCATACTGTCCTGACAGGGCGGAGATACAGATAAAAGAATCACAGACTTAAACAAACACTGAAAGGCTCCTGAACATCAGGACAGGAGATGGGCTTTAAAAGCATTTGTGTGTGTGTGTTTGCACGTATATTTTTGTGCTTGTTTTTGTGAGTGCATACACATGCTTAGTAATGTGTCAAGATACCTGAATTTATAGTACCTGTTAGCTGTACTATGTGTATACGTGTGGGTGTGTGTGAGGCAATGCTGAGTGACGTGCAGTGACAGCGACAGCACTGTGTATTTTATCAGCGCTGGTTAAATGTTTCCTGCCACTCTTCCTGCCCGCTTTCAGCGACTCTAACCTTTACAAGGCTACTGTTGATACAATCAGACACAAACAGACAGATGCGTACACAGACTAATGCAGACGCACTAACATGCTCTTTGTCAGCTATGTTTTTTCTTATTAATACATATGTTCACATTCACAGCTGGGAGCCTCGTGGTATGGCCATAGTCTGATTCTGCAGGAGACCCAGTATTGGGCAGCTTACTCACAACCAGCCAGCCTGCTGTTCTTCATCATCATGTTGAGGGTTACCTTATTTATTTTCCTGGTTTGTGAGTTGCTTAAAAGGAAATACAAATTACTGTTTGTTTTTGTTACTGATTTTTTTTTGCCCCAGTAGTGGTGTGGCTTTAGGAATGGCAGTGTTGGTGAGTTGGTCAACCACTTTGATCTAGACTGAAATATCGCAACAATCTTGGTTTGATTGCCATGAAATTTAGTACAGTCATTCATGGTCTCCACAGGATGAATCCTACTGAATTTGCAGATCAAAGATTTCTCAACATCTTTTGGATGGATTGGCACAAAATTTGGTACAGATATTTGTGGTTCCCAATGTATCCTAATGACTTTTCATGATTTCGTGATCCCAGACTTTTCATCTAGCACCATTATGAAGTTGACATTTGTGGTTCAGAGTAAAATGTCCCAATAACTATTGGATGCATTCAAGAAATTTGGTGCAAACATTCATGTTCTTCACAACATAATAATTGCCCTTTGATCTAGCACCACGATCAGGTCAAAACGTACATTTTCTCAATACTTTGGTTTATGATCCAATACCTGCAGAACTAACGATAATTCCATCAGCCTCAACTGCACTTTGTGTTCAATGCTAATTAGCAAATGTTAGCATGCTAACATGCTAAATTAAGATGGTGAACATTGTAAACATTATACCTGCTAAAGATCATCATGTTAGCATTGTTAATATGAGCATATTAGCACAGGGTGACCATATTTTTAAACCCCCAAACCAGGACCCTTAAGTGTACCGCACGTTCACACATGAACACATGCACACGCTTATGCACGCACCATAGGCGTTTTCATCAGGATGGGGGACAATTATTTCAGCTCTTAGCACACCTACCGAGCGCACCTTTCAACACCATGGACGCCATGAACGCAGCATTTTCGTTGCCGGATACATTACGAAGAAGGGAGGTTCTGTCAGAGACTAGCAACAGCCTTGACAGCGAGACATTTTGACTGACACATACAGACAAATCAGTGTTGAATTCAGACACGTGGTGCATTGTTTATGTTTTTATAACATGTTTTTATGATTAGGGTTATGTAAGCGCTAAAAACAGGTACAATATTATAATTATTATTTTAATTCTGATGAAAACCGGGACAATTTGGTAGTGAATGTTGAAAACTGGGACATTTCAGTGTTTTACAGATATTTATCAGGACTCGGGACACCCAGCTTAAAACTGGGAAAATCCCAGACAAACCGGAACGTCTGGTCACTGTATGCTAGTCTGGCTGTAGTGGCCAATCTGGTCTTGTTAAAATTTCATTTTTCAGTGCTGTGAGCTCAACAAACTACACTCCATTCACCTCCATTATATTAGGGTGGAGGCAGAAATCCCAGAGACAGATATATAAAAACCTGAACAAATAAAGCCAGAACTAACTGCATGGTTAGAAAATATGTTTTTTGTAATGTTAGTGAACTGACTGACATTTTAAACGATTCCAGCAAGTTTTAGAAAAAGGGTCAACTTAAATTTTAAGTGACACAAAGAACTAAATTATTCATGTATTCATTCAGAGTAAAGGTGTACTCACCTTGCTTGGTAATGTAGAAATGTTTTTTCACACTAGTGGATTCATCAAAGGTACTGTAAAATGGTTTCTGATTAGATAATGTTTAGTCATCAGGGAATAATTGTAGATCTGTGATGTTTTTGAAACCAGTGTGTGTGTGTGTGTTGCCTTGGGGCTGACCTGCAGCAGGTGCTGCCACAACAGACAGACGAGACAGCCCAGGGCAGTGACAGAGAGAGGAAGATTAAGAAAGAGCTGTCACCTTTAATCTGCATCCAGACCCACTGAGGCCTGCACTCTGCCTCATCCTCTGCTGTGAGAAAACACACCTACACTTAAGGTCACAGTCCCACAAACAGCAACGTTTTGGACTGAAATCGAGTCCTTTCAGTGGGATCGCCACAAGCAGTGGACATACCTCGCATACCCTTTTCGTAAACAACCACGATGGCTGCCGCTGATTTGGAACGTTCTGAATCCGCTATCAGTCAGTATTAAACAAACTGGACGGTATATTTCCTCTCAAAGAAGAACAAACAACTGCACTTAAAGCTTTTGTTGATAAGAAAGATGTGTTTGCCGTACTTCCGACAGGATTCACTCAGCGCTACGTCACACGTTTCGTTGCTCTGATTGGTTGTAGGTCTATCCAATTATGTCCAGGGGCATTTTAGTCTGCGTCCATTGATAACACCTCTTGGAAATTGAAAGTGAACTGAGAGGTTCCAGAATAATTTGCATTTACAATCTGGCGATGTCAGGCTAGCGTAAGTAGTCACTACGTCACCAAACTTCCAGCACCACATATTTCGCATGGACAGCCAAAGAAATTTCACTGTGCCACATTCTGGTTCATACTGAGTGCAAAATGAATTTTAGAGGCTCTATGATTGCATAATAAGTCAATGGAAAGATATGAGTGGGCGCAAAATGAAAACTTGCTGTAGGCTCAAATTGAGGCAAAGACACCTCTGTGGGACTTAACCTTTTAGCAATGTGTCAACTTGAGCAAAAATGTATGCTTATCTATAGGCTTTATGACTTTATGTTCCATGTGACCCAGATTAACCAAAGCTCTTATCAACATCTATCAAGACAGTGACTCTGAACTCATACAATTTCATTTTTGATACTTGAGCAGGGCTGGAGTTTCCTCTCAGGTAATAACCTTGCTCATCTTCCTGGGAATTTGGAGGTTTTAGCAATCGGGAGCAGTTGCCAGGCAACCAGCGGAGACTCCAGGAAGTTACTCCTCCCAGCCAAGAAATAGTCCGACACATAACCCTCTATAAAACAGTTAATTCAGTCGTTTTTACACTTTGGTTTTTTGTACAGATTAAACAAATGACATCTTTAGAGGTGCTGGTAGGTGGATTTTGTTACCTTTGGACGGAGCCAGGCTAGCTGTTTCCCCTGTTTCCAGTCTTTGTGCTAAGCTAATTAAGATAAGCTAACCGGCTGCTGGCTGTAACCTTATGTTTAATGGACAGACATGTGAGTGGTACCAATTTTCTCCCTCAATTCTCCACCAGAAAGAAACCATATTTTAGAAAATGTCAAACTATTCCTTTTAAAACTGATTTCCACATTGATTCACAAAAATAAATAATTAAGTTGTTGAATGAATAAACAATCCAATATTTCCCTAATATTTCCATGTTGTTAACCTCTATCTTGGTTTCTTCCTGATTAATTTGTTCGTAATAGCACCCTGCATTGGCATCATCCTTAATGGAGCAGTAGATGATTTTCTTATGTTGCCGTTGGAGTTTGCTCAGAGGCAGTTTGTTACTGCCTTGGATCATAAAATCAGTTGGGTTGCTGATCACTCCCACTGACTCAACCATGTCTTCATCAGCTACTGAGATGTTTAGCTGCATATGACTTTTTCCCACAATTTTCTATGGATTCTTTTTCTGCTGCCTGTTCAAATCATTAATATGCAGCCAGCTGAAACATTAAAAATTCACTGATGGCGCTCCCTAGAAGCTCACCTGGTAGAGCGCATACCACTATGGCTGAGTCCTTACCACAGCGGCACGGGTTCGATTCTGACCCGGGCCCATTGCTGCATGTCATCCCCTCTCTCTCTCTCTGTCCCACCTTTCCTGTCTCTCTCTTCAGCTGTCACTATAAAATTTTTTTTTTTTTAAATGCACTGATGTACTGTGTTATGATCATACATGCACCAGAGCAAAGGGCCATTAAGCTAATTACATCAGATCTGACCAGGCAAGTGTCCATATTGCATTCACTGGACACTGTGTGTAAACACAAATTTCAGTGTAACCTAGCCACGTTTAAACCTGCAATAACAGATGTGTTTGGCCACTTGGTGGCAGCAGTCACAAGCTGTAACATCAACCTATTATCACATTTCAAAGTTGATATGGCTAACGTGTTCGCAAACACTCGCTCTTCACCAACTGCTAAATAGCTGCTAAAAGCGCCACCAGCTCATCGCTAACTTTATCTGTCTGCCACTTAGTGAAGACAGGTAGCGTACAGTTTTTTTTTAGCTTTTCTGGTGAAAACAGCTGCCTGCTGCGACTAAAAATGATGTGATGAGAGCTGCAAGACTGAACCAAAGCAGTAAAGCAGTACTTAAAACCAAAACAATGAAAGATCTTAAAACGCTCCACAGAGCTTAATGGAGTTAGTGATAATTCTCTATGGGTTCATCATTATAACGACCTTTTTTCAGTTGTAGTCAGGGGATCCATTGTTAATATAAAAATATTGATTATAGCAGCTTTAATTAGGATTGACCAGCAGCCAGCTAACCTTAACCCTAAGTATGATTATACAGCAGCAGCAAACATTCGACATTAGCTCGTCAATCAATATCAGCTTACGGAAAAGGTCAATTCACTTTGATCAGCAGGTTCATCAGGCTCAATATTACGCTCACCATACAATGAGCTCTTCTTGTTTTTTGCCAGTATCTTTCAATATGTTTGTAGGTGCTGCTGTATATTTACCTTCTCTGTACTGCCACTGAAATCAAATCTGTTTCCATCTTTTTCATTTGTCTCATTTCATGGATTAAGCTGGATCTTAGTAAAAAGGGTCATTGGCAGCATAAACATGGCTTCTTGGGTAGAGACAGTCACACACACACACACACACACACACACACACACACACACACACACCGTAGTCAGTAATTACCCTTTTACTAAAGCATTGTCACAGGTAAAAGTATTTGTGGAAGGAACTATGGTGAGTTGGCTTCTCCAAACACACCTACATTACCCACCAAGTACACACACACACACACTCACACACACACACACACACACACACACACACACGGAGACACACACAGTAGTGCAGTTGGCTCCTGTGTTTGCTCAGGGAATAGACCACGGTTGAGAGCTAATCTCTGACATGTTTGTACTACTTTTATTGACTTTTAATGTGTGTAATACAGAGAGAGAAAGAGACAACGAAAGAGAGAGATTGCGCTGGATAAATGGATGGTTGTTGAAGAAATAAGAAAATATAAAGTATAATATATCTATTTTTTCTCATTTGTGTCCAGTATATTTGCAGGTTTATACAGGAAAAGATGACTGAAACAGAGAAGAAGAAAAACTAGAGGATGAAAGGAATTCCGTTTCCATAACGGAGCATACTGTGGTTTGCATGTTTTAGCCATTTAACTACAAACTGTGCATTTTCATCTCCACCTGCTAAAGAACATTTAAGATGAATTTCTCACCTTCCAGGCAGCTGCTAGTTTAACTTCATATGAACACAGCATGAAAATCAAATTGCAGATACTTCTAAATTTGCTTATAGGATATCCATCATCTCCTTTATATCTGTATTTTCTTTCAAAGCTGTGACATAATCCAGCAGAATAATTACATTTATATGATTAAATTTCAGGCTTTGCAGAGGAAATTAATATCTGATTGCGTTTTTTTTCTCTACTAATATTGGAACCAGTGTTGTGTTACATATGTCAAGTTTTACACATCTAGCATCTGTGTGTGTGTGCTTGCTTTTATAGCCAAGGCTTTATGTTATTCCCACACAGTAATGAGAGAGAGAGTGATGATTACATATGACATAATAAATTAGTGGTGGGTTTTGATTATTAATATCCTTCATATTAGTTATATTATGTAGATATGTGATATATGCGAAATACTCAGCTGTGAATATTTACTCTACTATATCCAAAAGTAAACTCATCTACTCACTATGCTGCATCCAGCAATACTGCTCCACACATTGTCCTTGAGTTCATTGTTCATTTTTGTGTCCTCTGTCAAATAATAACAGGGTGATGAGAAACACAAACAATCAACAGGTCTGCAGTTGTGATGTGACGTCCGTTCCACACAACATGATTGGTTGATGCCTTTATTTGCCGTGCGAAAGCTCAGAAAAACTGACTTTGTTCCGGAAAAACAATCGCTTTTTCACTGCATAATATTCGCTTTCTGTGTGAAAGTACTCATAACAAAAACAACAGTTTTATATATATATATATATATATATATATATACTGTATATTGACGTGCGAATTAATCACATGAAAAAAACGCCTCCAGTGTGTTGAGTCTACAGCCATGCTGTTATAGCCTCTATGAGGCTGTAACAGCAGTGCTTTGAGCTAAATGCTAACGTCAGCATGCTAATGTGCTCACAATGACAATGCTAACATGTTGATGTTTAGCAGGTATAATGTTTACCATGTTCATCTTAGTTTAGCATGTTATCATGTTAACATATGCTAATTAGCATTAAATGCAAAGTACAGCTGTGGCTGAGGGGATTTTATCAGGCCAAAAAATGTCATGGCAATCCACCTAACAGCTGTCGAGACATTTCACTTAAAATCACAAATGTCAACCTCATGGTGGCGCTAGAGGAAAAGTCAGGGGATCATCAAAGTCAGTAGGATTCATCCTCTGAGGACCACGAATGTCTAAAGTTGTGACTGTGCTGACCTTAAAGAGAACGGGCAGCAAGGGAGTTCAGGTGGTTAGCCAGCTAGCTTGACGGCCTTTTGTGGCTAGTTGGTGCTCTCATGTTACCAGTTACATCGCAATCCACAGTAACTCCGTTATGTGATAAACTGGCATAAGTACAAAAGCCAAGAACGGCCGTGCTTGCAATAACTTTTTAAAATGCCGTTATCTCGAGATAACAAAGCTCATTATAACGGGTTAATTTATCTCGTAGTCTTCTCCTTAAATATAAATAAAGTTTATTGTATTATTAAATGACAAGGACTGATCTGAATGTTATCTCTAACAGACACAATGCAGTTTCTGCCAGTGTTAGACCTTGATTTAAAGTAAATAACGGGTACTCCTTGATCTGACATTTTCAGCTTAAATCAGTTTGTTGTCAAGATGCCATCTATGCATGCTGGCATGGCACTCCTGGTCTCTGATAAACATTATAAGTAAGCTAACAAGAGGTAACAACCTTTTGATTTCTCATGATTATGGGTTGATTATCTAGTTATCTCGATATATCAAAGCTCATTTTCTTGAGATAACGAAATAATTGTTTGTTTGTTTGTTTGTTTGTTTATTTATTTATTTATTTAAGAAGGGACAATGCACATTAATTGACATGGGCACATAAGTCCATCATGTAAATGTGCCAGATTTAGCCATACAGGCTAATTTTCATCTGCAGTCCCTGGCAGGTTGATGGCATATAAAAACCATTAAAATTAAACATACAAGTACATAAGCACAAACAGAAACACATAATCACAGACCAATAGCAACACAACGACATAACCACTACCTAACTTGTGATCTCGAGATAACGACATTTTTTTAAAAACTGCAAGCACCACTGTTCTCGGCTTTTGTACCACAACGACACATGTGGGTTTTGGACATTTAACAAGTGAAAAAAAATCACATGACATAAGTACAATATTCGTAAGAATATTGACACCTTCAGAATTCTAATAAATGTAATTCGACTTTTCGAGACAAAGCAAAATTTGGCATTTAAATAATCTTGAATGCAATTTACAACAAATGTTCACATAGCCTTGGTTATTTTGGAAAACATAATGTGCAGTACCTTTTATAATTTAAGCTATGAAGAGACTTTGAGAGGCAGATAAATGGAAGTATTACCAAATGTATCTATTTTCTTGGGACTAAAAGGGTTTACCTGAGTCTTTAGGCACAAGCAGGAGCTTCTTTTCACATTGCACTTCCTTATTTCATGTTCTCCTTATCAGACAGACAGAGACCAGAGAGACAGTTAGGCCTGGATTATAGCCTCTTTTAGCCATCTTGGTAATGTTTCTAGTGTGAAAGCTCATTCAGTCCAGTGGGTCCACTATGTGTTAAACCCATCACACAGGCACACAGCTACGAGCCTATCAGCCCCACTCTAAACATTTTTGTCTTCGTTCTCTTCATCTACAGTACCTCACTCCCACGTGTGTTGTCTCTGTTAAGGTTAGGATCGACTTAATTGGTACGATAATCACTCCCCACAAGCTTCTGTGCAGAGAGGAGGATCAATTACGTGTTATTGATGTGGATCAAGTCGTGTTCAGCTCGAGCATGTCTATTTGATTTTTCTTTTCATTAGATCCTGAACAAGTTGTGTTGCACATGTAACAAGGCTCATCTTCAAATTCTCCCACGTATTTCTTAGAGCAGCTGAGCAGGCTGTTATCAGATAGCTGATATTAGTCAGAGAAAATGTTGTGGTGACAGCAAGAAAAGATTATTTGGATTTGGTATCTATGGAGCAAGCAGGATCGGTTCTTCAAGATCTGGGCAGTGGCCACATGGGCTCTTTGAGTTTAAATCATGCCAACTTAGAACAAAAGGCAGTTATATAGACCTATGTTGCTGGATAGCACCCTGAATTGTTTTATAGAGTTTTTTGAGATCCCTATTTGAACCCAGGCAGTGAGAGGCAATCATCAAGACACAAGGATCTCGATGGTTTCCTTCCCCCCAACATATGAAAATGTTTGTTTTTTTTCTTATTGTAAACATGCTTTCAAATGGCTTTAAGATAGATATCCAGCGCTCTCTGCCCCCGAGCCTGGTCCCGATGAAGGGAAGCTGGGCGCCTGACCCGATGTTGTAGCGCCGGTCAAGTGCTTAGTGCCTGCCTCACAGAACCGGGCCATTACCATTGTCTATTTGTTTTAAATCTTTGTGTGTATGTGTGTTGGGTGGGGTATGGTTGTGGTGGGGGGGCAGGGGCTTTGATGTGTTATATCCTGCCCTTTCAGTATTTCTGTATATTGTTTTTATCTCATTATGAAGAATCTGTAAAAATGTTTAAAAAAAATTAAAATAAATACGTACATAAAAAAAGAATATCCCACCAGTGTGTGGAATGCTTTCTCCACATAAATATATTCAGTCTTACTGGTGGCATTGTTTTTTTGTTGAAATGTAGTTTTTCTGACAAAAACCCAAATAAACTGGCTAACTTTCACAGGCAAGCTCTGTTAGCCTGGACATTAGTGTATAAACACAATTTCAGTCCTCACAGATACTTTGTGTAGAATAATAACAAGGATCTATTATACAGTAACAAATATCTGTTTCATGGTTTGACTGTGGAAGTTTCTTGGTAAGTCAGTTGGTATTGGTCATTTTATTGGCATATTCTGACTTGGAAAGGTTACGTTACCAATCAAACTAAAACATAGGTGCTAATCTTTGATGCAGTTCCCACAGGTGTTTGGAATCCCACTGAGGCTAACATTGTTAGTTCTACTAGCATTTTAGAGGTGATAGTGATATTCGGAATAAACCAGGCAGCATCTCACACATCAGAAATACTTAAATAAAACATTGTCATTTGACGATGTTGGGCCTCATTCAGTGTAAGATCTTTGCTGTGCGGGATTTGTTACTTCCATTTCTCCATTTTTGCTTTATCTGATCTTTGACACAGGTTGGACCTGAAGCTGTCGTAGGTCTGCAACCAGAGAGGATGATCAGAGCAGCTACGCACTCCTGCAGCAACACACTGACGGAGGAGGTAGATGGAGACCCGAGGGAGGCTGGAAACAATGTGATGCGTAAAGCCATATAGTATGTTTGTGCGTCAAGGCTTTGGAGAGCTGTGACACTGCGTCATCACACTACCTTATCGACACTTACACAACTACTGTCCAATGAAATGCCTCCATGTCTGTCTGTCTGTCAGCCTCACTATTGCCATATAAACACCAGAGCTCCGCCTAGTGGCAGGAACCAGACCAGCTTGGCGCACCCTGTTTAATCTTTTTTTTAAATAAGTCTGCACAATTTGGAGTGTGACAGATAAAATAGGTGTAACATCAACACAGTTAGCATCATTATGTGACAACTTAATATTTTTCTATCAAATACTCAAACTCAGGCACTTATATACAGTGGCTAATGTCTCTCTATCTAATCTGATGAAATGAATTTGATCATAAGAAGACACAGTCGAGCTGATCACACAAACACATCATAATAACTCTAGTCAGTCATTCAGTTGCTGCCCACTGTGTCGCTGCTGCTGTGTTGCCCAAAAACACACATCACAGCAGATGCAACAGTTCACACAGAGGAGCAAAAATGTTCTGGTTAATTTGGATAAAGTGATATTTCATTGATTTTCTATGTAGATTTTGCTCTTTCTTCTCTCTTATAAGGGAGGTCATAGGTCAAGATGCTGTTAGGGGTGGTAGGAATTTGCTGGCTTGCTGTGTAGGAAGATTCAGCAAGGGTGGATGATGGCCGGAACCCAGTTTGGGTTTAGGTTTTCTGGAGGAAGCAGATGGAAATCCACAGTAAACATTCTTCCTTTTTCTTTTTTTTTCCCACTGATGCAGCTTTTGAGTGTTGTGGCCCAAAATGTCATCTGTTAACAAAAACACAAGACTGACTGCGTGACCGGCGCGTTAGTAATGTCTCCATCATCATCACCATCTGACGCATTCGGCCTCTTCACCCACCCTTTTGCTTCACGCGCACACACGCGCGCGCGCACGAAACCCCTCCCTCCCCCGGTGCTGCTAAACTATATAAATCACCTCCGTCGGAGTTTGAAACCAAGGTGCAGCGACCCGCAGAGTGCAAACTGATCGAAGAGGAGAGAAGAAGAAAAAATCCTCCAAGTCACAAAGACCTCTGCTGCTGTGAGAAACTACCTGTGGTTCCGACTCCTACCTGTGACCTCCAAAGTCTTCTCAAAGTAAGTCTTTGCACCTCTCACACTTATTAATTCACACATATAACAAGCATTTTTTTACTGCGATGAAATGGGAACATTTGATTCCAATACGATTAAGGATGTTTTAATTGACTAATGCAGACACTGCTATATATGATCTGCCGTGTTCTGTGCAAAGTCCTAATAGAACTTTTAGAATTTTCTTGTAGAGACATCCATGCAGACCAAATAATATAAGACAATTTTCACATTTGGCACGCAAAATGTTTTCTTTAGCCAATGCCTTTATTTCTTCAACCTTTGCACATAACAGAAAATCTTGTTATGATGCGCAACTTCAGAAACTTAAGCAAAACTTAAGTGAGCTAAAAAATGAAAAGTCTTCACAAATGACAACGGTTTAACACGGTGGCTATGTAAGGGCTGTTAGGGGATTATATTTTGGAGCGCATAGCAGACACTTTTTTATCTCCAATTTTGTGCTCAGCCGCGGTGCTGTCCGTTCAGCACCACGGACAGCCATGAAAGTGCCGTGGAACACAGAGGTAATTAAAAGTAAAATAAAATCAGCTGGTTTTATGAACTGTGTGCTTCTATAATCCACTGTCAAGGCTGAAAGCTTCTATTTTATACCTGTTTGTATGTGTTTTTAATGTTTTTTTTATTTGTTTTTTTGCAACCACGGAGCAGTCAGCCCAGTTAATATGAGATTCTCTTTCAGTTGATTTTACATTTCAGTGTCGTGTGCTTTTGTTGTTTTGGAAATATGTCAAATTAGGGGTTTTAGTGCCTCCTGCCCTCCTCAGCAACCTTTACCCGACTGAGGTGGAGCGTCCTGCAAGTCAGCACAACTTATTATATTATATTAGCAGGCGACGAATATTTAATTCCTGAAAGTTATTATTATTAGTAGTAGTCTTAATAATAATAATAATAATAATAACTTTAAAACTCAAATAAAAAAATATATAACTTTATCATAATACACTAGAATGGAAATTAAGCTGCTGCAACAGCATACCCAGTATTATTAACACATCTCACATGTCCAGCATACTATTATAAATTATGTCCATTTCATAACAACCATCAAACCCACAGCCTCCCTGATGATGTGTGAAATGAGTTTCCTCCACTGGAGTCAATCCATTGTCTTCATCTTCCTCAGGAACTAAACAACAGTCAGCCAGGGGAGTCTGACAATAAGTCAATCTACAGCCTGAAGAGCTTTTTTTTTTCTTTACATGATACATATTGACTTGTTCAGCTGCTTCACACACCTTTATTTACTCATCAGCCAACTTAGCCTGAGCAGACATTTCCTAGGAAAACAAATTACACTGTTTTCCTGCCCTGCACCCCTCAGGAGAGGTTTGACACGCATCAAATGTTTTCCTCATTATAAAGAAAGAGAAAATTACTTTATCCACCCTTATGCCTCCATCATTCTCAATTTTACTTTAGAATTTTCTGAGGAGTGGGATTAATTCAATGAAGCGTCTGTGATAAGAGAGGATATTTCCAACTTTTTCATCTTTTTGATGACACAATTGAAAATAAAACTTTAGCACACATTACCACAATCAACCATTAATAAAAAATAAAAATACATTAAAAAAATCAAATAACCAAAACATTTATTTTTTAAAGAAATCCAAACTGGTCATCCTAATTATTGAATTGGAGTTAATCCAAAACTTTGGACCCTTAATGTCTATAACTCCCCACGTCCTGCTGCCCCATTACAGATGGCCGTGATGCTGAAGCCATGGACGGTGCTGGTGGCCATAGTGCTGTGTGTGATGGTGTGTCTGGGGACGCTGGCAGATGCCTACCCCCCCAAACCTGAGAACCCCGGTGAAGACGCCCCACCTGAAGAGCTGGCCAAGTACTACACCGCCCTGAGACACTACATCAATCTGATCACCAGGCAGAGGTATGTACACACACATACATGCAGTACATATACTATATTTTTGTTTAGTCTTGTTGTTCTGTATTTTTGACAGTCCAATGACCTCATAAGGACAGGGGAAAACTGTCCAAAGTAAGAGAACTGCCTTTAAAAGGACGTAGCTATCAGGTTAGGTTTAGATTAGGGACTGTATGAAAATGATTGTGGTGGGGAGGAGGGGTGAATCTAGGTTTAATATTATATTTTAGATATTATAATTATATTATTAAACTATAGTAGTTTTAATAAAGCAAGGCCCTCCACAGACTTACTGAATGTTTGTTTTGACCCTCCAAATGTTTTGTTTTAGAATAAGAAGAATACCAAATCAAGGAAAATTTGAGATAGTGTACCCATTTTAAGATCTCAGTATCTAAACTGAATAATAATATTCAAAATAGTGACACATTACAAGTTAAATTTATGACAAAATGGTGAATATTCCAGCCACTTTTTGAATAAAGGGCTAATAAATATGAACACTTTTATGACCCACAGCAACCTTTTTTGTCTCCCCGACAAATCTGACAAGGGAAGGCAGAATTAAAATATAAATCTGGGGTTAGAAAAATAAATGTCCCTCCCCTGCTCTCCCTAAAAAGTCAGACCACAGTTCCTTTTAGCCAAAAGAAAGATGACAATACCCTTCCCCTTTCCTCTTCAGCCCTCCCTCCCTAATAATTTTCATACAGTCCCTAAGGATAAATCTTAAGGTGGGGTTCTCATGAAGATAGAAGAAAGTATGTCTGTTGCATCTTCCTTCTGTGTAATGGACCATGTGTGGATCCCCAAAAATTATACAAACCCTTCCCCAAAGTGATTTTCAGGTGTTATGCTAATAAAAGTGTAACAGCAGCTGAACTGAGTTAGCCCTTTTTGCTTCCTCCCATTCGCTCCTTTAGTCCAGATTTCATTTTGTTTGATTCAAGTCATTATAGAGACCAAGTTCTATGAGTTTCCCACTCATACTTAAGCCCGAAGCTCTGTTGATGTGTGATGCACTCAGTAGATTAGATTACTGGCCACTCTCCAAAACCTCCAGGCCTCCAAATCAACGGGACCAGAGCAATAAAATCAGTGCAGATGGACCCAAGAAAGAATCCCAAATCCAGTTAGTGGGGCCTGAGCCGAGGGCCTGCTGCTCTCAGGTATAATAGTCACCGGTACGAAATTGTCAGATGGGATATTTTTTGATTTGAAGCAGTCTGGCTCATGAGCTATCTGTTCTTATTCATGAAAGCCAAATAGGCCATTGATATTTAGATACTTGGTTTAAAGAAGACTCCCAGTGCCATAGAAAGTCAATTTGTTTCAAGTTAAAAGTTTTTGCATTTCACTGGAGAGCTGCAGATGAAGACATATCATAGATGATAAAGGTAACTAATGGTTATATGGAGGTTTTGCTGTATCAAATATATTCAGTTTTATTTTAAATTTTATTTATATAGCGCCAAATCAAACAGAAGTTATATCAGGGCACTTTTCATATAGAGCAGTTCTAGACCGTACTCTTTATAATATTAATAGCATATATAAACACTGGGGAAAGTGATGGCTGTGTGCTTTAGGCTGTGCACTCTAGATAAAATTGATTGATCTGGGCAGTCAGGTGCCTTTGGTGCATAACTATGTAGGGCAGTTCATAGCATTGTACTGGACAAATATACTGCGGTCTTTACTAAGGGGCTGTAGCTACCATTGAGTTCATGTCCTTTGTATTTGTAACATGTATTTTTTCTGGAAATGTGGGGGGCTTAGCAACCTGGAGGAGTTTGTACATTTTTTTGGCAGATTCTAGTATTTTTCCAACAGAATTTCAACTGATTTCAATCTCTTTCCGCTCTTGTACTTCAAAAGACACTTCAAACCATTTCAGTGCTTCACCTTCAAGAATTTAGAATTTCTTTAGCCACTAGTTTGTGCCTCTGATACATTGCCTTTACATTTGACTCACAGAGCTAAGAATAATCTGATTTAAAAAAAAACTTCAGCTCTTTTAACAAAACTTACTACTCTTCATTCCAGAACCCTCAAAGACTCTTCTAACCATCTGAATGAATAATATTCAGTTTGTGGCGCGATAAATATGATTTTTAACCCGTTTCTCAAGTCTTTTTCCTAATCTAAACCAAGATGGTAGCCATTAATGACATATGTCCTTGCTCAATGTGTACAGCGTGTACCAAAATTAACAATTTCATTATCAGTTGTATATTGATGTTACTTTCCAGTATTTAAAATTTTCATGAAAAATAACATTTGACATATTTTGCTCGTGTTTTACAAAAAGAGCAAGGACATACTGTATGGATAGGAAGTGCCACATACGGAATATTTATTTATCCAGATGGTTTGAAACGACTTTGAGGATTCTGGAAATACCTTCAGAACAGCAGTAAGTGTTGTTAAACTTCCCTCAGTTTTTTCTTTTTTTTTTTGTTTTACAAAGGTGGCCGGGTATTTATTTTTTAGAGAATCAGTTGCTTAGCTTTGTGACTGTGATATAACAGTAATACAAGAGAAGCACCAACTGGGGTTACATTTCTAAAAACCACGATGAAGATTAATACATTGGAGAGAGCAAAAGACAAGAAAAGGCAAACTGACCACACGATACAGAGAGCAAGAAAAGAAAGAAAGACAATCAGACAGGAAAGGACACTAACAGACACAGCAGTTATACAGAGAGATGAGGCAAGGTAGTCAAATGGGGAGAAAGACTGCAGGAGAGGAAGAAAATAAGAGTAGAACCAACTAGGGAGACTCAGCGAGATGTATGGGTGCAGACGGACCATTATCAGAGGGGAGCACATTTACATCCTGATGTGTCGCACTGCGTGACAGCTGAGACAGAGCATGTGAGCTGTTTGATTGCTTTCCTACAGGGCAAGAGACACACACACACACACACACCTCCCTGTGTGTGTAACGAAGCATAAGATTGGGTTCTGGGGTCATATGGGGAGGTGGAACAGGTGGTTGATGGGAAAACAGAGGAACTGCAGGTCTCGCTGCAGGAGTTGTGTTGAATAGCGCTACACACACATAAGCACACACACATTACCAAGCAAAGTTTCTGTTAAACGGCTCTGTGATTTTACATTTCCGGCTCTCTTGGAGCCCTGGTTCCCTTATCAAGAGAATGATGAGACTCATCCAGACTTGGAAATGACACCCTGTTACACACACCAGCGTCAAAACACACCCACATCACATGAATCTGACTGTGAAATTAAAGCATTTGGAAGAAAGGGAGCTGAAGTGGAGCAATATATTAAAAGGCAGACAGACAGAGGTAAGAGGACACAGGGAATGGACAAAGAGAGCCAAGAGGGCAAAAAGACATATTTGTCTTGAATGTCTTAGAATATATAACATAGATATATAACATAATCTCTGTGATTCATTTCACATTGTAAACCACCATGAGCATCAAAGCCGAAGATTTGAAAGAGGCTTGCGGTGTTACTTTCATTTGTCTCAACCAAAGGCTTGTTTGTTTAAAGATGGTCTTGAGGAGCACTACTCAGCCTGTAAAAACAGTTGTATAATGTCATACTGATGTCATCTTTTTTTTCGTATCGTTTTGCAGGTATTTGGTCATAAACCAAAGTATTGGACAAATTCAAAATTTGACCTGATGATGGCACTAGAGGATTCAACCTCTGGGGATCATGAATGCACAAACTTTTGTGCCAATCCATCAAGCAGATATTTCACTGGATAAGTGAAAAATTTGACCTACTGGTGGCGCTAGATGAAAAGTCAGGGGATCACCAAAGTTATTAGGGTTCATCTTCTGGGCACCATGATATCTGCACCAAATTTCATAGGAATCCATCCAATAGTTGTCAAGAAATTTGCTAGCATGGCTAAAAAGTGCTCTCCTTATCTCTGTCCCAGGTATGGAAAACGTTCAACTCAGGAGGATGTAGTTGCAGAGCTGCTGTTTGGTGGCGACAGCAACAGAGACCAGAGATCAAGGTAAAGACCCTCACACACACCAGCTGAAGGAGTCATGTGACTTGTAGTGAACGTATGTGAATGTTCATCATCGCTCTTCCCTGTGTTCTTCCACAGATACGACGACTTATACATGTGGTGACTCCGCCGCCCCTCTCCCTCCTCATCGGGCATTCCCTCTGGGCGCATCCCACAATGCACCTGGAGGGGCCGACATGTGCCTCTCACCTTTGACCCCTGATCCCGACCCCAACCAATGACCATCACTGATTGGAACACAAGCTCTCTCTGTCTCTCTTGTCACTGTCTCACATCTCTCTCATTACAACACAATTGTACATAATTTATTATTGAAATAAAATATATATATGAGATCAGAGCTACTAATCAGAAGGTGGAACTGTATCTGTGTGTATGTGTGTGTGTGAGCATTAATGTCCCTCTACTGTCCAACACTGTTTAGAGGAGGAAATTCTTGTTTTACTGTTGCTATTGTAAAAGGTGACATCAGAATGAATTAATAAAAACATTTCTGTGTGATTAAAAAGTGTGAATCAGAATGTTTTTTGGGAAATTCATGTAATGATGTAGAGTTTACTCCTCTTATAGAGAGGCAAAGTCCCTCCCCTTCCATTGTCCCCCATGGGACATTATTTTGGAAAAAATATGTACGGTAGTCAACGACAAGAGACAAATAATTTTTTGATGCTGTTTGAATTGTGCCATGAATTACACACATGATAATAATTTTGCAAGTCAAGAACGTCCCCGTTTGTCATAAAGACAGTAAAGTACCATTTAGTTTTGTGCGAAACCACTCAGTGAACTACATCTCTCCTCTCGTACAATATACGTCACCAACACTTTTATCCAGCGACTCCTGGTCCTTTTATCAGCCGGAAAGCGAAAGAATGACCTGTTGCTCGTGTGACTACAACCCCGTACGAAACACACAGACATCGTAGCTTCAGTGGCTCTGGGTATTGCTTACGTGACTTTTGGGTGTGTAGTCTTCTTGACTTGACAAACATCTTATGTCTGTACCACTCTGGATAATGGATCATTAGAGTTACAACATGCCACACTATGATTTAGAGGATAATTAAAAACAAGGGGAGAATTACCAAGGCACTCTTACTTTACATATTGTATGCATTAAATGATAAGGCCGGTGTTACTTTGTATTTTTCTTACTATCAACAAATCCCATGAAAAGACCAAAACCAACAATGTATTAGTCCATCTCTCAATACTTTCTGATCTCCCTACCCTGTCTGTGTCACTCAGCTCCAAGCCTATTGGTTCCTACTGAAGACATAAAAATTCAAAACCGGCTCACAAATTAAAAAAGGCTCAGTAAGTTCCTAAAACAGCTGGCCACTGCCGTTTTTTGGTGTTCTAGCGAATGTTTCCGGCACCAGGACGGTGTGTGTGGCATTGAGTCCAAGTAAACTACAGTGTGTGTGTTCATGGTAAAGAAGGAACATGCAACAGTGTGGCTCACTGGTGTGTTTTTAATCGTTTTTGGACAACAATAGAGCTCACAGAGGAAGAAGATATATCAGGCTCTCATGGGTTCTGTTGACGAGAAAAATATAGAATATAAATGAGAACAAAACACAGTGGGGGTTGCAACTTTATCTGGACTGCTTTATGGCATGAAGGGAAATTGCTTTACAGGGCAAACACGTAAATGGCATTCCTCTTTGTTAGGAATCCATCACCACATTAGGTTTGAGACTCGTGGTTATTGTTGAAAGGACTGGCAGCCTCTATGGGCATCTAACTTGCGTTTCCCAATGTGACCCATCGGGTTGCATCTCCGGGGAACATCTGCTGGGTTATTTTCCAGCACATAAAAGAAAAAGGGACGCCCTTCTTCCAGAGCAAACAGAAGACAAGCTGCGAGGGTTTAGCATCAGGACAGGCAGTAGAAGGAAAGGCTGAGGGAAAGATCAGTTCCAGTACGTTTAGGCTCTCCAGGGAGGAAGAGACATTGGGGGTAATGAGAAATCAGAAACACTAGCATTAACATTACTACTATGGGAGACAGAAGCTGCTAATCTCAAGGTCAATTAGACCATGGTCTAACTTTTCTCCAGTGATTAGCCTATTTAACCCTAATGTCCTGGAGACCTCGGTCCCTCTTTAACAGCTCAAAAACTTGCTAATTGTTTTATCAGCTTGATACTTCATGACTTTCCCTAATTTTATGAGAATTCCTCATAAACACGATCTTGTTGATTTTTAAGGAGTCCGCTACAGAAAAGTACGTATTACTTCTGTTTTGGGTCTAAGAGACTCCAGCTGTAAAATGCGGAGCCCCGGAGCGGCCATAGAGGAAAAAAATAAATAATTAGTTCCCATGTTATGATTAATTTGTGTGCACAAGATACAATTCGTTCCCACATTTTTTATTCATTGTGCGTATGAGAAAAGTGTATATACAGAGAGATTTTTTTTCTCTCTATGGCCATTCCGTGGCTCCGTAGTAAAACATTGCTACAATGGCTTTTTATATACCTGCAATTGGTATGGGCAGTATTTTTTTATGCAGAACTATTCCACCCAATTCCCAAATAAGTCTATTTGGATTCATGTTATTGGAATTTTACCACTGATTGTTCCCAAGTAACATAACATTATCACTACGTAGAATAAAATACAGTACATTTCTTTGTCAGTGAACGATTTTGGCAAACAAAATGAATGCATTTGTTCACGCATAGTCCATATAAAACATGAACTATTTTTTTTTGGTTTGGTGTAATAACAATGCTTTATGGTCATTTCCATAATTCCTGTTTGTGGCAAAGGAAAGGGTTACCACTTCAATATTTTTACCCTGAGATGTTTTTTCACATTATTATCCTCATATTCCCACCATTGTACAAACACAGAAAATGAATCCCATGTTACCACCTAGTACTACCCTGCTGTTCCCAAGATATTACTCCCATATTATCTTGTTTTTACTGAGCTGTAATGAAGTAATACCCATCACTGCTGACCCCATCAAATCACCACAGCTGACACACAAGTCGACTCGGGTGTAATACTCAAATCTCTCCACTGCCTGCTGCTGTTGCACTGTGTAACATAGTGTAGGCTCATGTCTACTGCTACAGCATCCTTCCAACTACAGAGCTGCATGGGAACTTTGGCTTTTCGTGGTCATTTTATTTTAGGGATTAGGGTCAACTGACAACTAGAAATGGAGGAGCGTACATGACAAGAAAACGACACAAGATTAGATTAGATTCAACTTTATTGTCATTGCACAGAGTACAAGTACTGAGACAATGAAATGTTGTTTAATATCTAACCAGAAGTGAAAAAAGCAGTAAAATTCAGAGTAATGTACATATGTATAGAGGTAATATATAAATAACAGTGAGGGGTAGATAGAGAACAGGCTGAGATATATACAGAACAGTATTAACAGCATGAACAGTGTGAAATGAATACACTAAGATATATACAGCATGTACAGCAGTTAGCCTACAGTGGGCATTGCAGGTGTAAGTGTTAATATACAGTGCAGGTGTAAGTACAAGTAATGCTAGTAGTAGACATCATATACAGAATAAACAGCTGGATATGAATTCGGTCTGAAACACACTGCAGTCTGAATGTCACAGGAAACTTTGGGCTTTTATTTTAGCGCAGGCCTGTCACATGAGAGAGTCTAATCTAACCTGCTGGATGACACAGAGAGGAAGTGTTAATGCCTTGGATCTCAATTTGACAGGTTATTGTTTTAAAACTAAGTTCTCGGGGTTGTGATCAGCCCACTGCTGTCATTCCCTCCAGTCTGAGATTCTGTGTTATAGCTGCCACAGTTTCAACTCTGGTTACTTTGAGGTGTTAAAAAAGGTGGAGAAACTCAACAAATCAAAACAACGCACTGACCCGTTAATACTCCAATAATACTAGGTACCGCATCGATAGGTGTTAAGGTTCCAGGAATATGTAGACTTTAACCGGAAATATGTCGACACTGCCTTCAAAATTAAGTTTAAATGTTAAACGTGTTAGACTCTCACCTACTACTTCTTGGTGTATAACGTATAGTTTAGGTCGTAAAGGTTAATTGTATTTCATGCCATGACAACAATAATAGTTTAACATTAGCCTTTCATTGAAACTTTATATATATTAGCCAATAGGATTTTATTCAGAAATTTTCCCGGAAGTCATATGCATTTTCTTGCTTAGCTTGACACTATCACGTATCGATGACGGCTAAAGGAAGCCAGACGACAACAAGAAACGTACAAGGCATCACAGACAGCGGGAAGCCTGTCTCATTGTGTTGAAAGGTAGGCGAACGGCTCTTTATTCAACACAAACTTGCGTCTGCATTCACATGTATTACAGTTACTGTTGACTCTTTCTCGTCCCACTGATGCTCGTTTATCGTATGAGAGCAGCTAACGTTACACTGGACTGGCTTGACAAAGGTGCGTGCGTGTGCGCGCGCGCGAATGTTTGTAACAAAACGCTCATAGTAGCGCTGTCCGGACAGTATTTAAGCTAACTGTTAGCCAAATTGTGTTTTGTTAGCATTGCTTTTCTCGGGCAGCCTTTGTGTGCGTGCCTGAGTGTGTGTGCCATTATGCTTTATTATATGTGACCCGTCAGACTAATTAGAAGACCCCTCTGCGTGTGTGTGTGTGCGTACCCTATTGTGTGTGTGTATGTATGTGCGTTAGGTGAGGGATACACTTTGAATAATGGAATATAGAGATACAAAAGTTAACATTTAAAAAGGTTTAATAAAGAGAAGAGCCTATGAAATACACTCACAGCAGTGCTGGTGGGCTTCAGGTGACGTCAAAAACCGTGACCACGCACTTGACACTCCTCCACCCGCTCAGACACAAACACACACCCTACCTACTACACCCATATGGGCATAAAGATGATGGTAAACATCACTGAAAGATGGAATATGATATTATAGATTTGATAATTTAAAACAAATAGGTTCACTACATAAAGGGCAACTGCACAGTTAAAACCAAGTTATTATGTTTACAAGACACAATAACACGTTTTATGTATGTAATGGTGTGTGTGTGTGTGTGTGTGTGCACCTGGCAACATTTGCTTCTTTACATATTGGGCAGCTGAGCAGATGGATGATGGTGGGAGACGTAGGGAGGAGGGGCAGCAATGTAGGAGGGGGGTGCATAAATAAGGGAGTAATAGAGGGGAGGATGACAGGAGAAGGAGAGGAGAGGAAGGAGGGAACATTAGGGGGCGAGGGAAAGCATAAAGGGAGGGGGACATTGATGATGTTGAGGATGAGAAAAGGAGGAGACAAGTGGAAGAGATGAGGAGGAGGGAAAGAGGATGGAGGGAGAAAGGCATGAGAGGAGGAGGAAGGGGGAGGATGAGGGTAGCAGATGGAGTTCACTGTTGCAGTGTGAGATCAGTAATTAGCGTGTGTATGTTTGGCTGCTTTGTAGTTCAGGTGAACAGTTAGCTGAGCAAGCATTTTTTTATTTCTATCTATTTGTCTCCTACTGTTCTGTATAGCATTTTCACCAACAGTGAATTGGTTATTTGTTTATGTATTTATTTGGGTCCCTGTTGGCTGTTACCAGTGCAACAGTATAGCCTACTCTTCCTGGGACGCACACGAAAAAAACACTTTCCATGCTATCATGTTAATCAAACTTAAGTGGAAATAGTTTTACATGCATATGCATATACTGTACATGTACATACATAATACACACACATAAAGCAGGTAATTAAATAAAATCAAACAATCTACAGTACTAAAGAGTACAAAGAGGGTGAGTAGGGCTCTGGTATTTTTGATTGAGTAAAATGTAGCAACCACTATCAATGAAGAAAAACTCACTCTCTGAATCCTGCCATACAAGTGAAAAGGTAAATAATGTGAAACCACACCCATGTCCCAAATACCGGAAGTGATAGTGACCAAAAATAACATGTGCAGCCTAAACAAATAATAACCAACACAGGCAAAATACACGTTTTGGCTCCTTCATTCATAATTAACTATATAAATTAGAAGTGTATAAAGGCTGTATAAAGATGGATGACGCGTCTCCACTTCCTCACAGGGAGGGTCCAGCTCCATGGTCCAGCTGCGGCCTTCTAAACACGTCCACTATCATAATCATATTAGCAGCTACGTGGCTGAAGAAGATAAATAGACCATAGCAGATCAAAAATAAATTGAAAATGTTATTAAATGTAGCAATTTCAGCAACTATTAAGCAAAGATAATGAGGATAAACTAGTCTGTGTTTGAGCCATAGCAATATTTGACTTTCAGCACAAATAATGTGGTCTAATTAATGAATGAATGTGTTGCCTAACTGCTAAAAAACAAAACAGAAAATATTTCTAGCAAACTGCAGAGTTCCAACCAAGCCCACCATTATAACACAAAAGGTGGCTTAGGAAAACAAAAGATTTAGAAAAAATCTATGTAAGTATTAGCAATTTTAGCAACTATTAAGCAGCAATAATGAGGATAAACTATGAATTGTGTTGGCCTTATTGCCATAAATATATTTATTCATAAATGATGATGAACCTCAAAATGTAGTTTTTTATGTTTTATAATGTGAATAATAATGTGAACAGTTTTCTTTAAAGTTTTAGGGCTGTGGGAGAGACATGCGTGACACCTTTCAATAGCAGATACTTGCTCCAACCGTTTGATAAGACCAAGAAATATTCTCATCAAGAGTTTAGTTTCTGTAAGATTACCTGAACTGTGAGACCCAATTTATGTGTTTTCATGTGTTTTTCATGTATAAGACATTGCAGGACAGACATTTTTAATATATGTTTGAGGTCATTCATAAACAGTTTTAATGAGAAAGTATATTTTTCATCTGTAAAACTGTTAAACTCTTGAATAATCCAGTTTTGGCCAGCTTTCCTCCTCCTCTCCTGCCCAGATTTAGTATTTTGCAGTGTTTCCAATCACATTTGCCGCCATCAGCTTGCATAGAATCAGTGAAAAAGATTAAGATAATAGTGGATGTAATATGGATGCAAGTCCCATTTTTTTCCGATATCATGATTTTCATCCAGTCATCCCTCTTTCTCCTTCTCCTCTTTACAGCTTCTTTTCTTTTTACGTCATTCTCTCTTCCACTCCCTCCCGCTCTTGCCTGAGGTGTTGTGTAATGCCTACTCTAGCATAAGCAGCAATGGAAGTGTGTCTGTGTGTGTGTGTGTGTGAAGGAGAAAGAGCAGGTTTCCATGGCAGCCACGAGCTGTAGCAGCAGCTTTGTCATAGCAACACGCTGAGATAGATAGATAGATAGATAGATAGATAGATAGATAGATAGATAGATAGATAGATAGATAGATAGATAGATAGATAGATAGATAGATAGATAGATAGATAGATAGATAGTGTTAAAGCTGCATACAGTTAAAGGGTGTGTGTGCCTCTTTGTTCTCCTCTCTCTCCCCAAACTACCATTGTATTGTGTCTGTTGTCATGGCAATGTATAGATTAGTTACGGCCACATTCCCCTCCCCTCTCTCTCTCTCTCTCTCTCTCGCTCTTTCGATGGATGCTCAATTCCAGAACCAATCGCCGGAGCTCCGCCCTCCCTTGCTGACGTCACTGCTTGCTGTGTGTGTGTGTGTGTGTGTGTGTGTGTGTGTGTGTGTGTGTGTGTTTGTTGTGTCGTGTTGTGGGAAAAGGAGGAGTTTGCATATGACTGCTGTAGGGCGATAATACAAACACGCATGCAGCTTCATATTTTCGATATAGACATGACAGCAGTGTCGATCTTCTCATCTAACTCTCTGTGGTTCGTGTCCCGTGTGAAATCAAAAGTCAATGGTTGACTTATTTAAAGTTTTAAGTTACATAACGTACTTATTTGAACCCAAACCACCTAACCAAGAAGTTGGTGCCTAAACCTAAGTGCGTCTGTATGAGACTCCAGAGGGCATGACATGAGTGATCAACCATGTGAATAGATGATAACGGCCTTCTGAACTCACTAATAGGTGTAGCAGGCCCCTTCTAACCCATGTCTATGAGGCTGATAATCACTGATAACGCCCATTCAATCCAGTGATAACATTCCAATCGGGTGCTTAAGGGCACCTCTACAGTCCAGGGAAGAGTCAGTGTTTCTTTTCTTCCTTTTTCTCAACAAGAAAGTGAATAAGCAAAATGTCGAACTATTCCTTTGGATTTACCAAAAGAGAGCAGACCTTTTATTAAAATGTTGTGTTATGGGTACCCCTGTAGCCCACCTGGTAGAGCGCGTACCATAAAGGCTGCGTCCTTACTGCAGGGGCACGGGTTCGATTCCAGCCCGGTCCCTTTGCTGCATGTCATCCCCTCTCTCTCTCCCATCAAAGCAAAAGATGCCTGAAAAAATAATCTAAACAAAATGTCTGGTTTAAAAAAAAAACTGGAAAAAAATGTTTTTTTTTCATGGTTGCTAAATACTTGTTTCCAAAATATCACCTTTTCAGCCGCTGGAACTAAGAACGTCACCTCTCCTCTCCTCTCTCTCTCAGATTGACTGAAGCTGTACCATGCCTGTGGCCTCCACCAGGACAGAGCCTGGTGAGAGCAGACACCTCCCTCCCCATCAGCTCCTATAGCACCATATGACTCTTCACTATGTTTTCTTTATTAATGTCCCCGTTTCACATTGTGAATGTACAAAAGGGCTCTTCAATGGGTAAAAACAGCAATAAGAGTACAAGAATATCTGACTTAAGTAAAAGTAATGTTTCACTTAACTAATACTAAAGTAGAGTAGGGTTTCTGTTGCAAACTACCTGTGTAATAGTAGCTGCAGGTCTCGCTCTTTTAACTGCAATAACATCATTTCAGCAGAATACTCTCTTTTTTTTTGCAGTTTCCAAAGATTGTACAAAGACATGAAAACACTGTTAGTTACTGTTATTAGATTTAGTAAGTTACTTTTTGCAAAACAGCTCATTTAGTTAAATCCCCTTCTATGTAGGATTTGAACATTTCTGACTCTGGAACGTCCCAGTGGTAGCATGAAAAAAGACATGGTGGCAGACAGCCATGCACGCTGATACACTCTTCTTCTTCCCCCAACGAATTCGACACTGAGATTGAGGGGCTCAAACCAACACATTTTTACACCAGGCTTGTTTTACTTTTCTACAAATAAAAACTTATGCATACAGGGTATATGTTGGCTGTGGCAAGTAAAAATGTCAGGTCACCTGCCACCATGGCAGATAGGTCTTTCTTATATTAATATATATATATTTTAAAGCCATTCTTAAGTTAAGAATAGTCAGGAATTAAGGTTACATGGTATATTCCATATTTCTACTGTCAAGTACCACTGACTCAGTGTTTACAACTCTAAAGTTTTATAGATCTCAGAAGTGGCAGACAGAAAAACTGAATGGTGATCTGCCACAGAAGCAGGTGATGAAAAAACCCTACTATGCCATCAGAATAATGTAGAAAATGCTATAATTACATACACATTTTACACACACAGTGGCTTTAACTTAAATATCTAAGGGAAAGGGGCACCTATCAGTGTTTTTTTATTTTTTTTAATAAAAGAACTTTGATCAAAAAGATGAATATGTATCATGCCAGGCGGACTCATTTAAAGCAGTCCGAAAGTTACAGCCAGGAAGGCTCTGTCTAATTTGTCACTGTCTCATTGTCCTTGTTTCTCCCTCTTATTGTCCCTCTTCTGTCTGTCTGTCTGTGTGTGTGTGTGTGTGTGTGTGTGTGTGTGTGTCTTAATAGTGCCCCAGGTGTTGGACGCGATGAGTGACAGCACCAACAGTTCCACCACAGCCAATGACCTGGACCTCATCTACCTCAAAGGCATCATGGAGAGCCCTCTGGTGTGGTACACATACACACACGCACTTTTAATTACATCAATAATTTAAATAGACGTATGTGTATGTGCATCTGTTTATGTGCACATACTTGTAGAGACGCATCCACATCATGTTGTTGTGTCCATGTGTATCCATTTCTTATGTGTCTACGTGTGTGTCTTTGTGCGCAAGGAGCAAGAGGAGAGCCTGAAGGAGCCGCGTCTGTCGCCAGTGAGGGAGAACAACGTGGAGCTCCTGCAGGAGATCCTCAGAGACCTTGACCCCTTCACACACCGCTCTGACACTGCAGCTGAGCTCGCTCTCATACTCACACAGCCTCACTTTCAGGTGTAGAACACACGCATACATGAAAAACAGTAAAAAATATAGTGTACTGTCAAAATGCCTTTTGTTTTGATTGTATGATGAAGCCATACCTGAATCTTGGTTGTTTTGCTGAATCTGAAAATAGTACAGGTTTTTGTAAACCTTTGAACAGAGGAAAGATCAGATCTCTTCACAAATAGTGTTACATATTTTTATATTTTATGTCTAACGTTGAATTTTTTTCCTTTTTGGCTTGTCAGTCTCTACTGGAGACTCACGATTCAGTGGCGTCCCAGGCATGTGACAGCCCACCCCCCAGCCCATGCGACTTTGTGGATCATGAGCCAGAGGACGGCCACAAACACAACCTGCCCCCACCACCTGACGCAATCCGCATGGTGGGCATACGCAAAGTGGCGGGGGAGCATCTGGTAGGTAACATTAAAACATAAACACAGTTGGCGCTGAGCGGCTGAGCTCGTTCCATGTTGGTTTTTCTGCTCCAAGCTCTCTTAATGTTTGTTATAAATGCATTTAATCAGTGATTCAAAGATGCAGTGAAAATATTGATATGGTATTTTGTGCTTTTAGTAAAACAGTACACAATAGTAGGTCATGTGTAATTTGGCTTTACTTATTACTGTAGATGCTGGTCTTATTATCATTGATGATAGAAACAGTTGTTTTTCAGGGCGTGACGTTCAAGGTGGAGGGTGGTGAGCTGATTATAGCCCGCATCCTCCATGGAGGGATGATAGACCAGCAAGGACTGCTGCACGTTGGAGATATCATCAAAGAGGTACAGTAGACCATTAAATAAGTAGGACCTTTACTGACCCCTTGCATGCTTTTGCTCTTTTGCCAGGTATGTGGCAAATAAATGACACGAAAATGCGAAATACTGCAAATATTTCACATCAGAACTATTCATACCAGCAGCGATGCAAATTTGCGATAGATAGATAGATAGATTTGCACCAGCTCATTCTTCAGGAAAAAATATGCACTGCTCCAATATGTATGCTCCAGTGTCTTATGTTACTTTGGGTATCTATGTGCAGAGCCCTGCAGGTATAAAGCTACAGACTGCCTCCTGTATTTGATTACTATGACGAGCCAAACCTGCTATGACACTGTTGCCTTGCTACCAACTCTACCACATCCAAAAGTGAACTACATCAGCTGCTCACTATCCTGCATTCGGCGATGCTGCTCCACACGTTGTCCTTGAGTTCATTGTCTTTATCATTTTTGTGTCCTTTTTCATATAATACAGGGTGATGAGAAACACAAACAATCAACAGGTCCGGAGTTGTGATGTGACATCCGAAATACGCTTATTTGCTTTCTTATGTCTGTATGCTAAATTTGAAGCTACTGCCACCAGCCGATTAGCTTAGCTTTGCACAAAAGCACTGGAAGCACAGGGAAACAGCCTGGCTCTGTCCAAAGTTAACAAAATATGTAACTGCTCATCCTTTCTGATCTTAACCATGGAGTGCCTCAAGGCTCTGTCCTGGGTCTTCTATTTTAATGTTTTTTGGCTCGTGATATTTGTGGACTCCTTGGTAACCTGTCATCCATTAAATTTGCTGCAAATGTGGTTATTAATGTGTCAGTTGAGAAACGTTCTTTTATCCAATGTGTTGGCAGGTGAATGGACGAGAGGTGGGCCAGGACCCCAGGGTACTGCAGGAGGAGCTGCAAGCAGCCAGTGGAAGTGTAGTTCTGAAGATACTGCCTAGCTACCACGAAGCCATACCGCCAAGACAGGTGACAGATACAAACACTACACACAGAGTGGTCATACTACACACTGCATAAGTGTTGCTGGTTGCTGTAGAATATGAAATGGCCAGATATAATATTAAATAAATAGCATACCTTGTCAGATGCTTCATTGAAGACACAAAAACAGACAAAAGTGCAAAGACCTGTGTCTATATCTGTGTTTCTCCAGGTGTTCTTTAAGTGTCACTATGACTACGACCCGGCCAATGACAACCTGATTCCCTGTAAGGAGGCGGGCTTAAGGTTTGAGACAGGAGACATCCTGCAAATAGTCAACCAGGATGACGTCAACTGGTGGCAGGTGGAGTACAAAAACGTCTTTGTTTTCTGCCGATTCTACAGTTCAAATTTAGATTTTCTTTAGATTCAAATCTAATAAAACCACAGGACCACAAGTATGTTTTGTTATAAGTTTATATATTTCTGTGTGTGTGTTACACAGGCCCGTCATGTGGAGGGTGGTAGCGCGGGGCTGATTCCCAGTCAGATGCTGGAGGAGAAGAGGAAAGCGTTTGTCAAAAGAGATGTGGAGCTGGCGCCTGCAGGTAACTGGAGCGAAAGAATAAAGAAAAGATGGCATTGATCCATGAAAGAATAATTCTTAATGAAGAAAAATAAAAAGAATAAAAGTGAATTAGCACATAATGGGAGCAGATTGCCGTGTTAAGAAAATAAACCTTTTCAATTCTTGATTGGCACATGAAAAACCCTTTACAGCTTTAAGTGGAATTTAGGGCAAATACAGTTGACTTGAGTTGGAGGTGTGGCCTTTGACTTTAGCAACTGTGTGTTCGATTACTGTAATACTTCCCTACTGTACATTATGAGTCATTGTTCCCATCTTCAGTCTTCTGCTGTTTTACACTGCCATCTGGTGGTTAAATGCCAGGTCTGCAAATAAATGTCAGATACATTTAGTCGGTACCAATGATCGATTTCAAAATCACCCAAACTCCAAATGCCCCTGCTCTGCAGTGAGTGTAGTCTGAGAACTGTAAAACAAGTAATATAATGTCTGAAGAAGCTGTAGACTTGAAATGTGCAAGAAAGAATATCAAGACGATAGTGAGCTAATAATAACCACCACCCTTAAAGGGGAGCGTTAGATGAGAGGACTGATACCACTGTTTGGCTCTTGGTTGTGGCCGATAACTTCCTGGAGTCTCCACAGGTTGCCGTTCAAATTGTGCTGACCAAGAAATAGTTTGGCACACAGGATTCGTACAAAGTCTTGAAAGTCTGGAAAATGCTTAATTTTAACCATTATGTTTTCAAGGTTAGGAATATGTTTGAATTTGAATATACTCCTTGAAAAATGCACGATTTTCAACATAATCTGGTGTTTCATCAGCTACACAATCACTCATGTGAACCAAAAATCTTTTGATATTTGAAATGAAACGATACCGTCATCGTATTTGTTTGTTGTCTCCTGGCATTTATATTAAATATTTTTGATTTAGGTACCTTGAAAGTGCTTGAATTTTACTCTTAAAAAGCTGTACGAACCCTGGGCACAAAACCCTCTGTAACACAGCAATTTGTCATTGTTACACTGAGGTTTTTGTGTGAATTAAACAAACAAGATATAATGTGTTAATCAGTGAGCTTTAGAGGCACTGGTAGGCCGATTTCGTTACCTCTGGACAGAGCCAGACTAGCTGTATCCAGTTCCAGTTCCTTTTTCCAGTGTTTTTGCTAAGCTAAGTTAAATATAGCGCACAGACATGAGAGGGTATCAATCTTCTCATCTAACTCTCGGCAAGAGTGTTGAGCATTTACTTTCTACTTTTCCATGAATCTCTCTTTCATTCAGAGACACAAAATTCTATTTACTGTTGTCTATTTTATTTAATTTTTTGTTCTTCTTCTATTTTTTGTGTCTGTGCTCCTTTATTCTTGCTCTGTGAAAGCACTTTGGGCTGCATGTTTGTATGAAAGGTGCTATATAAATAAAGTTGAATTGAGTTAATGTCAAGGAAATACTGTATACAGCAAATGGTTACACAGTGAGATTTGGCAGAAAAGGCTCCTCTCTTTAAGGGAGCTCTTAAAAGAACTGAGCAGCAGGGTGCTCACTGTTGAATAAAGGCAAAATGCCCAAAAACAAATTTTAAAAAAATTATAATAATCTGAGCAGCAACAAGGATTCTGCTGGTAGAACTAATTCCCCCTAATAAGCACATACATGAACATTACACCTTAGTTAAATTAACAATACCAAAAGCTTAGCACATAAGGAGGAAGTTGGGTGGTGGAATGAGTGTATCATCCGTGAATATGATTGGCCATTACTAGTGAGCTAAACAGCTGATGAATGAGACAGTGATTGGGAAGCATGAATGAAGACAATCAGCTAATGCAAGTCTGACTTCAGTGGCTAAACTACGCTCCATTTATGTGACAGGGAATCTTTGTACTGGCGTTGGAGGGAAGAAGAAGAAGAAAATGATGTATGTGACCACCAAAAATGCAGGTAAGAAAGCCTGCCCTGTAAAACGTGTTGTTATTTGTCTGGCCCTGTAGTTGAATGATGTCCTTATTTACATATATTCCCTACTATTGTGTTTTTCCTCTGTGAAACAGTGAAACTTCTTTCTCCCTTCTTCATTCCTCTCTCTCTTTTCTTTTTTCTTTCACATCTGTCTTTCCCTCCTCCCTGCTTTCCATCCTTGAATCATTCCCTCTCTTTCTTCCTCTCTCAGAGTTTGACAGACATGAGATACTGCTCTACGAGGAGGTGGCCAAGGTCCCGCCTTTCAAGAGGAAAACTCTGATTTTGATTGGTGCCCAGGGTGTGGGGCGGCGGAGACTGAAGAACAAGCTTCTACTGAGGGATCCACTTCTCTTTGGGACCACCATTCCTTGTAGGAAATATGATATATTAAAGTACTCTATTGCTAAGCACATTAAAGTTATCCTTCAGGTTTCTGTGTCAACATTATATAGCTTTGATTAAGAGGAGGAACAAGCTGATACAGATAACACGTGGGATTCTTACAGAAAATGATTTAAACAAACTAAAAGCTTCTACCAATAGGGAAGGGGTGATGCATGTGTGCACATACGTGACTGGGTTCTTGTGTCCATCCAGACACCTCCAGAAAGCCCAAAAAGGGAGACTGCGAGAGTCGGATGTACGCCTTTACCAGCCGCAGCAAGATGGAGACCGACATCAAGAACGGGCGCTATCTTGAACATGGAGAGTACGACGGCAACCTGTACGGAATCAAGATCGACTCCATACATGAGGTGGTGGAGGCTGGGCGCGTCTGCATACTGGACGCCAACCCTCAGGTACACACAAGTACCGCCACAAATGCATTAAGAGGCAACATAACACCTTGTTTTTGCTTGAACATGCCCCATACCTGAGGATGACATTGACTTATAGTTTGGGGACGTGATATCCCAAGGAACATCATAGATTTTTGGGGGGGTCTTGAGGAATGACTGGAGTTTCTCTGGAAAAATTTAAATAACTTGTAACAAATGCTATAAAGTAATAAAAAAGACTGTACACATAATTTACTAACTTAAAAAAAAAGTGGATTTAGTGTTAAGTTACTCTTTAAGTTATAAGATGGAATCAAGACAGAGTTAATATGTTAATAAGTAAATAAGTAGAACATGGCAGTCACTCTTGTACCAATTTTGGATCACCAGTGCGGAGATGTGGGTGGATAAATTAGCCTGCAACTCCATATACCTTTGATGAAAATTCTGTTTGTGTTTTCACTTCATTCACTTCATTGTGTAGAATGTGAATGCTGTTTTTTTGGGCCACAAAACAAGTGTCAGACAACTATAAACAACTCCAGTGGTGTCTGCCACAGTGTCTTTTTTTAATACAACCCCTGGGGGGTGCGGGTTTTGTGGGATCTTTACTACAAGCGACCCCATTCGCATTACACATAGCCATTTGATTCATTTTTAATATAAAAATATTGATTAGTGCAGCTTGGATGAAATTAAATCATTTCTTTCTTCTTTTTTTTATTATTTATCATGGCACCTTTCCATAAAACAAATTCACATACACTGATTGCACAGAATAATACAGACCCCTGTGCACTGTAATGCACTGCAACAGTCCTGCAGTATATACCTTTGTGAAAATTATAATTTTGAATTGCTATAGATACAGGGTCACAGAGTTGCTTATTCAACTCTGCTGCCTTTTTTGAGCCTGTAATTGTGGTGTTGTTTTTGATCCTTCATATATATATATATGTAAATGAGGTACACAACATTATTAGAAACAGCTGTCATTGTAACACAGTCTAATACAATAACAACACCAAGTACAGCCTCAAAAATGTGGTGTTTACAGGTGTTTATATATTTCTAGTCACTCAGGCCACTGAGGAACTCCATTCAGTCAGATGAGTGTCATGTGCCTTGCACAAGGACATCTTACATCAGCGGACATTGTAGAAGAGTACAAAGTTAATCATTCACTGTCACCAGTCAGGAATCTCCAACCAGCTGCTGGATCTAAACCCAGTTGTATAAACTCTCTAAGACACTCTTGTACTTGTGTTTTTATGTTGCATTCTAGTCTCTCAAAGTGCTGAGGACCTCCGAGTTCTTGCCCTATGTGGTGTTCCTTCAGTCTCCAGACTTCGAGGTGCTCAAGGCGATGAACCACTCAGCTGTAGAGGCAGGGGTAGTTACTAAGACAGTGACGGTAAGAAACACTTCTCATTCGCATGTAGAGAAAACTAACATTTTCAGCTCAGAAAGCAACATAGAACTCAGTATACCGTATTTCCTCAAATAAAAACCGGTAGTCAAGTAAAAGCCAGGTCTCCAGTAGCGGTCGGGGGCGTGGTCGAGACAAACAAATAAAGGCTGGCTCCTAATATAGGCCGGGCAAAAAACAAGGGTGGATAAACTCCCGGTGGCTGTCATATTATGTGCATGCCAACTACGGTAAGCATAATGTATATTTCCATCGCTCCAAAAATATAATTATGCTATTTTCAATACTTTGTTGTTCAGTTCAGGTAAATAAAGGCCCAGGTCACTATTTGAAGAAATACGGTAAACGGGAAATAGTTGAAAGAAGAGGTCCTGTGATTCCAATAAGAGTCCAGTAAGAACATGCAAAACCAAGTCACGTGTTTTCCATCTCAGGATGAAGAGCTGCAGAGGACAGTCGACGAGAGCGCTAAAATCCAGGCGGCGTACGGTCACTATTTTGACCTCAGCGTCATCAACGACAACCTGGACGAGACCTACCGCACCGTCAAGGCCGCCCTGGAAACGGTTTCTAAAAACCCCCAGTGGGTCCCCGTCACCTGGGTTTTCTAGAACCAGCCTGTGGAGGGCAGAGGAGGGAGGGAACGTAAGGATGAAGACAGAAAGCAAAGGCACTGAAAATATACCGCTGCTTAAATAAGGGAAGTTCTTATTTAGATTTTGTTTCCACAGAGATTACATCTGACCTTAGCAGTAGCTTAGCATCAGAAAACGATTTTCTTGCTAAAGTAACAGCTTTGCAGGATAAATTACATTACTTACAGGATATTTTCTTGAAAGTGTGTGAATAAGAAATCTATTATTTAAACAGGATTATATTTTTCTGTGCAGGAAGGGGGCATAGAGGAGGTGGTGTAAAAGACGAATGAAGTCCTGAATGTCAGAAATTCACAGATTTTACCTGGACACATCAAGGACTGTGTGTGTACGCGCGTGTGTGTGTGTGTGTGTGTGTGTGTGTGTGTGTGTGTGCGCGCGCAGGTGTGTATGTGTGTCCCTGTTTGTGCATGGATTTTAGAGCAAGGACTTGTATGTTTTTAAATTATTTGTGCCATTACTGATGATCATCAGCAGACTTTGTCATTGTTTACATTTCATGATCAGAGAGATCAGTACTGATGGTTACACTTAATCTGCAAGCTATGAGGGGTAGCAAAACCTGATCTATTGATTATTCTTTCGCTTAATTGACCAAAAATTGAACTTAAAATGTTGAAAATAATGACAAACGCCCATCACGACTCACAAGAGACCAAACAGGTATCTTAAAACTGCTTATTTGTTTGACTGGCAGTCCAAAAACCCCAAAGGTCTTCAATTTACCATAAAATGAAATGAAATAGGCAAGCGATTGTCATTCATTTTTTAAGACTGATTATTTTAACACATTCAGCACTTCAGTTGCTGTGTAAAGCACAATAATGCAGAAGCCACAGATTTCCTCACGTCAAATTCATTCTTATTGGAGAATGTTATGCTCGTCAAATTATGTGTAATTGAGCGCCGACAACGACAAGCAAGCCTCACAGTCCACCTGTAGTCTGTCTGTGCAACCTTTTTATTATCTTGCAGTACAATATGCACATTAATATATTAAATTCACTTGCCATCTTAGTAGTTAAAGAAAGAAAAAGCCACATCTAGAATCATCTTGGGGTCCAATAGAGAATTGGTTGTATGCAAGTACTGTCATCACATGTAACAACCAGAAAAAAATCAGACTTATAACTAAGTCAGTGTGAAAGTCTACTTAGGTAGCTCCAGATTTATTGTCAGTTTTTCACTGCACACTAGTTTAAGTGAGACACTCGCACAGCTCACTTAAACTACTGTCTATTTTGGCATTGTTAGCTAGCTAGTTAATAATATTTGCAGATTAATGATATCAATTCAGTGATATTCAAATACTAGCCAAAAGCTACTACTACAGCTACCTCCAGCTAAATATGTCAACTAATGTGCAAATGAAATGTGCTTAGACACTGATGACAATGATGGTTAGTTGACTCCGTTCTAGCCAACCCATCTCTTAGGCCAGTGGTTCCCAACCTGTGGGTCAGGACCCCCACAAGGGGTTAGAAGACAAATTGGAGGGGTCATGAAATGGTTAACAGGATAGGAAAGCAGAAAACTCATATTTCTGTTTCACAAAATTATGTTTATTTTCCCCTAGCCATTGCTGTTTCCATCTGAATTACTTGTTAATTGTACAAAATCAATTTTTGGTTGAACTGATCACATTAAATAAATCCAACCGTTGACGAGGGGTCACAAGTAAACAATGCTTTGTTTTAAGTGATTCCAGTTGATTCCAGTGGAGCCACCACGATTAGTGGAGTGCGTCTTTTGAATGAACTGTGAAATGATTGTCCCGTCAGCGACCGAGCTAGGCTAACAAGCTAGACCAAGAGTTTGCTAAATGACCGTTAGCAAGCTTGTTAGTTCAGAGAGCTTTCCCTCTTCAATAGCTTTTTATTGAATGAAATGGTGTACAATGGGGAACAAAATACCAGGGGGAGTAAACAGAACAGTAGAGAAAAAAAAGGGAATCTTAGAGAGCTGTTGTGACTGATTAGCACGAGCCCAGGTGGCTAGCAAGTTAGTGGTTAGCTTTACAGCTACAGAAGTTCACCAACTAGCCCTCCAAAGACGCAAAGATAAATTTTGCTGTACCACTTTCTAGTGCGACCTGAAAGTTTTAGGCAGATGGTACACCCACACCTATAGGCTTCACCAACCACCTGAGGGTTTAAAAACGTATGGAATGTATATTAGAGAGTATCTCATGGAATAGAAAGTTTGCTCCTAAGTAACAGACTTAACAGGGCATTTGCCTTCCACCAGCGTCCTTGTTATGTTGTTGGTACTGGAGCAATCAGCCAGTCACAGCGTCAATTAAACTGCCGGTTATCATGAAGCAATCAAACAACAACATGTTGAAACAAAACTACCTATCAGATGTGGAACAGTTGATGCTGACGTTATGTAGCAACATACAAGCTTAGAATATCTAAACACAAAATCAGTCAGATGTATTAGTTGAAAAAAGATCACTGATCATGAACACAGCCAGTGTCACCCAAAATCTAAAGACCCCTCCTGTATGGTTGACAAAGGAGGCATTAAATACTTAGAAACCCCCTCGACATATAAACGCACACATACACACACATTATCATTCCTAATTTGCACTTTTTATTTTGTATTATTTATGTGTTGTATTTATTAACAGTAAACAGTTTGTAGATAGCATGTAGATACACAATGATATAATAGATACTGATGTAGTAGGTATGAGATTCTTGCCTAGTATTTACAGTATGTGACACTTTAGTGATAACTTTCAGAATGTCATCAGTAAAGACATGTATACAGTAGCCTACGAGCGAACAACACAACAACGACAAAAAAAGTGTCTGAAACCCGCCAAAAGTGAAGCACTTCAAAATAAAAGTGTGAAGACAGTTTGGATTTCATCAAATTTGTGTCATCTTAAAATGCTGTGTTAGGCACTCTTGGGCCACTGTACATGTAACACTGTCCATGGTGCCAACTGCAGAAAGCTCCTTGAGCAGCTTATTTGTACTCAGATCTTTTATTGTGGCAGCTACTGAATACTTTTGATGCACAATGAATTGTTTAGCGATAAATGAGAAAAATAGGTGTATTGGAGGAGACATTTTTAGTGGCTCATTCTTTGTAAAAATTACATTTATATTTATGCTCTAGTTTTTAAAGTGGCTTGAAAATAGCAGATATTTGTCTGGCAGCTATATTTGGATCTCTGCAGTTTTTGGTGTTGAGATACACCACAGTTGTTGCTCTCTCGAGGACATTCCAAAACCTCACTGTGTCCTTTTTCTATAAAATCTCATGAATGCAATAAAACAATTTTTGTCACTGTATCTTTACTTAATGAGGTACACTTTAGTACAACTGCAACTCTAAAGTAATTTGGCTTTACCAATTTTAATTCAGTTCCTAAAGAACATTCACTGGTAATTATCCGTTTGAATAAATGAAATACAAAGTTGTTTACTGTACATATGTACACCGTATATGTACTAAATATGTACTATTGAAGTGTTTCATTCCCAAATGCTACTTAACGAGAGTATTCAATTTGAGATTATTTTTAAAAAGTTACATTAAAGGGGCACTCCAGTCATTTAGTATTGCACTTCCATAAAGTTGGGGAACTCACAAGAGACGTATTTAAAAAGAATGGTCAAAATTGAAGCAGCAGAGGACGAAATAGCCTGGCTTTTATTAGCTAGGGTCAAGCTCCAAAAACCTTGAATCCTACATTTCCCATAATGCAACTCAGTAGCATCTCTCCAATAAACCCTCCTACCTGGTAATGCCCATGTCTTTCAAACTCCACTGCAACGCAGGCTGCCCGTTATACATTTTGTCACCAAGCACAAGACAAAATAGTCTTGATGACATCACTATGACATCATCTGGGTTATTTTCATAGGATTTAGAAGAGCAAAAAAATAGATTATAGTAGTAGAGTAGTACTCCCCCATGACCTTGATGTGTAAAATCAGTGGAGTGCTCCTTTAAATTCAATAGTCTGCATTTCAAATCAAATCCTTAAACAAAATCCCTGCAGTCACACATGGCTCTAGAAAATGGACAGTGAGTCGACGTTGAACCTTGTAATTTTGTTGTAGGACTGTTGATTGTGGAATCAGACATTGTTCATGCTTCAGTCTATGCTGAATAAATGATTTGATTGAAATCATTTGTGATTTTCTATGTTTTTTTTTTATGTAGACAGAATTTCTTTTCTCACTGTGGTTACAATTTTCACAAGACACTACGTTTATGCATGTTCAAAAATAACAACAAACAGGATAGCATGGCTGGATCTTGGACTTCCTGACCGCTCAGGATGGACAGTCACATCTCCAAACCCCTCATTCTGAACAGAGGTGTACTTTGCCCCCTGCTGTACTCCCTGTACACACATGACTGTGAAAAGCTTAAACTCTTAATCATCAAGATTGCTGATGACAGCTGTGATAGGTCAGATCAGATCTATGAAAGCATCCTAACGGGGGCATCACCAACTGATCTGGGAGCTGCTCTGCTCAGGACCATAGAGCCCTACAGAGAGTGGTGTACCATCAGATCTAGACTCCCCACTATACAGGACTTCTGCATCAGACAGCTTCTTGCAATATTTACAAGTGGAAAAGGTGGAAATGAAAAATGAGCACATCAAACAACATTCTGCAACCGCCCCCATTGTTCAATCAAACCAAACTCATAGCCATTCGGAAAAAAAACTTCTTTACAAAACTCTACAAACTTCTAATAAGAACAGACAGCAATCTTCCACTACCAGTCCAATATTGGGAAAAAGATCTCGCTGTTACCATCGTTATCAACTCCTGGATGCATTAAAAAACAGCTAAGTACATTCATTTCACAGATGCTGGGCCCCGCTCCTCAATATCACAAACACAACCACACACATACATACATACATACACATAGACACACTCGCACCCAGCTGTAGAATAGACATCTCTCAAGCCCTGCCAGGACCCTTATACTGCAATAGCTGACACAGGGCCGTTTCTAGCTTTGTGGGGGCCCTATGCAAAATGTTGTTTGGGGCCCCTATTTTGTGAAATATATATATAAATATATATTTTTTGAGCATATAGGTGCTTTCACTCAACACAGGAGGGCGCTTGGCTACCAAGAGAGACTGTTCATTTTGATTTTTTTTTTTTAAAAAGAAAAAAAAAAGGCTAAAATGGCAGCTTGGGCCCCCTGGTGGCTTCGGGGGGCCCTATGCAACTTTTTATCTTTTATCTTTTTATCAGTGATGAGGTAACTGGCTCAGGTGTTTTGAGATTTGGTTCCCCTTTCTGATTGGTTGTTAAAGCCTGTGGATTTAGTATAAAGATGTGTTATTAAAGTCAGTGCTGCTGACAATGCGTGGTAAACTAATTTTTTGTTTCACATATTCATATACTGCAAAAACAACGGCCCGACATTTTAATACTTCATGTCACCATATCAGCCGGATTCTTGCTATTTCCCTCTCCCAGCCTGTTCATTTACCTGCATACTAACTCTACAGTCCTTTCAGACCCTGCCACTCCCTCCTGACCTGCAATAACCCCTGTTCCTGCCATTCCCCATCACCTGACTGCCCCACCCACCTGCTCACTTGTTCCCACTTCCCTCATTACCCCATGCAGTATATATACTGGACCATTTTCACCTGTTCCCTGTCAGATTGCCTTATGTGTTCTTTACTAAGTGTTCCAGCCATCTGCCTGCCCATTACTCATCAGTTTGATCTTCTGCCTCTTTGCCTGCCCCTTGCCTGGTTAAGTTTGCCTACCTGGTTTCCTGAGCCCTGCCTGTTTTGGGACATAGAGTGAAGACAAATGCTGTCTCAATTCGTGTTCTTCCGTACTTATACTTGCTGTTTTAAATGCATAAGTGCATTCACACTGACAATTATGGCAAAATGCAGTGTGCTATGAGTACCCGGATGGTGTACCCGGATGGTGTACTTCTCACCCTCAATGATCACCATGTTGGCTACGTAGTGGAAGGGGAGGGACCACCAACCTATGAAAATGGCGGTTGCGATTGTTGCGGCGAACACCACACTAAAAGTAAAAGCATTCAGCATTCATTTTTAATGAAACTGAATTTAAGTCAAGTGAGTAAACAAGCTGGCAGATATTTTGGCGGGCGACAATCGCGGTCAAATGTTCGCAATTCGAAGAAGAAGAATGTTGTGATCGTCATTTCCAATAAGTGCACGACGGCTGTGTTCGATTTGAGACAACACTACCCTGTCAAAATTCACGCACTACCCAAGTAAGTACATAGTGTACACAGTGTACTACATGGAAGTGTACTCGGAAGTATCCAAATTGAGACACAGAAAAAAATTTACATTTATCTGCTCGGTGTCTGGATTGTGCTTTTGGGTCCAAAAATGTGTCATTACAATAAATATATCTAATTTTTCATCTATGAATTTTTATCCTTCATATTTCTTTTTCTAATTATTGCTTGAACTCTTATGGTAATTATTATTCTTTATTGTTGTTTTAACACAGCATCAAGAGAATGCCATGCTGCATTTCACTGCACATGTTGTATGAACATAGTCATACCTCAGCCCATTTACCCAGAAGGTGGCCCACAAGTATCCCATTCACCGCAGCTCAGATCTGAAAGCATCTTTGTTCACAATCATGTAGTGGAACTACAATGATTTCAGCTCTACAGAAAGAGTTTTGTAAAAAATATTCATCCTAAGGCCGTTTAGTAATGAGCAACTAATTGGTTCTGGGTGTGTACACCAGTCTGAATGAAGTCCGATGAGATGATAAACAAATAGCTCTCTCTTCTCTGCTAGTCTCATGTCCTTGGTGTGGAGAATGTGTTATCTTCTCTGCCCTTTGTGTAGTCAGAATTTCCAAAATGTCATGTGTTACATGTGCGTTTACGTCATCCCTTAACCTTTATTAAGCATCTACCCTCCTTTTCCTTCACTCCACCCCTCACTTTAACCATCTCCTCCTCTGCACGTTAGTGCTCTTTGTGAGGAAAGCCTTGTTGGAGGATAGCTTTTTATCTTTCTTCTCTTACCCACTCCTCCTCATCTCCTCTCTATTTGGATTATTCTCTCAATCTACCTCACTGTTTTCCTTTTCTCTCTCTGCTTTTTGTTCTTCTCCACTCCACCCTACTGCCAGTGCTCTATAGTGGGCACACAGCTCTCCTCTGCAATGTGGTGGTGGCTGCTAGGTGTGTTGAGCTGCGTGCTGCTGCTGGTGGTCGTCATCTTCTTCCTGATCACTGGGCGACGCTACAAGGTGTTCAACGAGAAGTGCCTGAGGCCACCAGGACCCTTGGTCACCGACAGCAGACAGAGGGACGACAGACTGAAGAGAGGTAAGAAAGGATGTTTCTGATCCAGAGTCTTGTGTCTCTTGATGATCAACACATACTGTATGTGCTATACTGTCTACCAGAGCTTTGTATTATCCTTCAACATCCAACTAATTAAAGACTTTTTGACCAAATACTCACTAGAAGTTTGGCAACCAATTTTAATTACACACAATATGCAAGTGTTATCCTTTTGAATTAATGTTGGTAGGACTGGTGAGAAAACACTTTTGGAAGTGTTGGGAAACAAGGAACAGAGAGGTGTCTTATTCCACATACATATATATAAATGTATGTGTGTGTATACAGTACCAGTCAAATGTTTGGACACACTTTCCCATTCACTTGAATGTTAAATAAAAAGAGATCAAATTCCATCATCTGGCAGCCACACAGTTAAACATGAAAACCCTTAGCAAAAACATAACTTACAGTAGAAATCTCAGTGGCTCTAGGGATGGCAATGTTGGACAGTCTAAACACTTTGGTCCAGACTAAAATATCTCCAACTATTGGATGCATACTATGTCTTGGTTACCTTGGTGATCCTGAATTTTCCTCCAGCGCCATCATCAGGTCAAGAATTTTCAATTTGGCCAATAATTTGGTTTATGGATCAAATACCTGCAAAACTAATACTGTACTTTGGCGGTGGTCGAATAGTCTTTTTTGTATTCAAAAATACAAAACACCTTCACATCTGTGTTTAGGAAAGTGTTTAGGAAAAGATACAGGATGTAATTGTTCTATTCTATAGAACTATTCCACCACAGCCTTTGTGTTTAGTGTTGTCACTGTGAGCATGTTAGCATGCTGATGTTGACTTTAAAGCGCCGCTGTGCCCAAGTAGCATGGCTGTAGACCTTAAGTCTCATTTTAATTATATATAGTATATATTTATCAATATAACACAGCTGCACAGTGCAAACTTAGGGTATAATAAGCCTGCATTTAAATAAGTAAATTAGTACAGTGTCCTATAGTGTTGTGTCTAATATGCTGATCTGCTGTGGCAGGAAGTGTCGCTAAGGTTTAGATGGCCTCTCTTGATCTCCAGCATGATCAAATTACTCAGGTTCAGATGTAGTTTTCAACCAGCCACAGCACTTTAGAGCCGTAGTTAATCTGCAAAATGTTTCTGAAAAAGATGCAAAATGACAGCAAGAATTGCATTTTTGGAATTGTTCACTACACACAAACATCCGTTGTTTTGGGTCATGCCTCCTTCTCGTAACCATATTGGGAAATTTTATTTGTTTCAATTTTGAGCATAGGTACATATTTGTTTTTATAAATCCTCTTCAGATTTCACAGATTTACAGGACTCACAGTATTTGTACATAGCCAGTTCTCTGGTGGATATTTTGAACTGCAGATACAGTATATGAGAGTTGTGACGCAATTTAAAAAACATCTATATCTATGTTCAAGATGCCAAGAAAGTCTCGAAGTTCTCGAAAATGCAATGTGTGCTCCCCTGCAGGGTTCCATGTGGACCGCGTTCCCCCTGCTCTGGATGCGGTGGTGATTGGCAGCGGTGTGGGAGGTTTGACAGCCGCAGCGCTTTTGTCCAAAGCCGGGAAGAGGGTTGTAGTTCTGGAGCAACATGATCAGGCTGGAGGCTGCACACACACCTTTCAGAATAAGGGATTTGAGTTTGACGTGGGTAAGAAGGCAAAGTATAGGAACAAACGCACACCAGCACACGTAAACTGCGGGGTACCTTTATATTCACTCGCAGTTTAAAGAGAGAAACTGAACTTGAACACACACACCATAGTGGTGAGTTATATCAGAGCGTAATGAACCATAACTGTGATGACTGCTTTGGAAGACAGTGGCACAGTTGTTAATACAAAGATCAGGTAACACATATGAGCTCCCACTAGCATGTCCTACGATTTCATGTGCTTCCATCTGTTTGAAATGGCAAAGCTAATGTCAAACAAAGCCACCATGTTTCTGCCTCAACCAAATCCCACCGAGCTGTAACAGTCACACCGAGCTGTGCTTGTTACATGAGTACAGCTATCAACTGCAGGACTTGACTGGGTGTGGACATGTATACAATTCTATGATCTATCTGATTTGTAAGTTGCTTACTGGGAATAATGACTTGTTTTTAGCAACATGGTTTCTGAAACAATCGAATGTAACTGAGCCACTTCGATTTGATACAATTTTGTTTTGATTTTGGACAGAAATAAGTAGGTATACTTTGGATTTTTCTCATTGAACAACTTGACATCCCTCAGACATGTTAAAATATAGTTAATATCGCTTATTTATTCAACAGGACAATTAAGTAATTTGAGAGGACGATTTAGTTGTTTGTTGCCACAAATTGATAATAAAGAGTAGGAAATGGCATGTTTGTGCAATTTTTTAAATTTGAGAGCATCCTCTCCACTGCTTTGTTTGTTATCTGAAGTTCCAGTGCTGGTTATGTTATCCAGCTTTTCTGTAATTTTTTTGATCCATCCATAATTAATGCTTTACGGCTGTTAGCTAAAGTTAAAGAATCTCCCAGTGACCTCAGTCTCAGGCAAAATCTGCATTTTGATTGGCTGTCTTACATTTTAAGTCCCAGTGGTTAAATTAAAACATCTTAAACATTTAAAAATCAAGGGCAAATCAAGACCATGTCTCTTGTCATAATAACAGGTCAGACAGTTACAACAGTTACTCTGCTATATTTAAAATCAAAACACAAATATTATTTAGGAATGTTAGTAAAAATGGACAATGGACACAGTGGAAGGAGAAATTACTACCATATTAGACATGGAAGGCGAAACTCTCATACAGTGTAATTTAAATACCAGAGTATTGATTTGGCTTCACTTTTAAATACTCAGCCCTTCTCCCCATGACTACATGAAGACTGTGTAAGAATCCCCCAAAAAATGTAGTCTTGAGAATGATTCCTAGAGCTATGCACTTTGGGACAAAGTTGTTTTGTGTTTTTACATTTTAAAGCATTATATAAATTAAGTAGATTTAACCCCACCACTGCCACCACCAGGTATACATTACCTGGGCCAGCTTCATGAGAACAGCATGCTGAGGGTTGCTCTGGATCAGATCACAGAGGGACAGCTGCAGTTCACACGGCTGGAGCAGCACTTTGACACACTGGTCCTGGGTCAGCTTGACCAGCGCAGGTAGCGCACATCTTGCTACATTATAATCATTGCACAGTTAAATTATTTCTTTCTTTTTTCCACTCTTTCTTCTGCAGGGGGGGGGTCTTTATTTGCTCTGCATAGCACTGTGAACTACAACAAATCAACAACAAAGAAAACCTGAGAATGAACTATATTTTCTTACTAATACTTCTCAAGGCTCCTAACTCATCCATATTTAAATCTTTTTACATTTCCACACTTTTGAGAGTATCTATGAATCCTACCTACAAAACATTTCCCACCATTTCTGACCCACCTTACTTCTCTGTCATTCTCAGGGAGTACCATATCCATGCAGGGAAGACTGAGATGGCAGCTAGCCTGAAAAAGCAGTTCCCAGGAGAAGAGGAGGCCATTGACAAGTTCATGAGATTGATGAAGGTAGAGAGGGAGGGAGGTAATGATAATCATGATGGATGAGAAGGGGAAGAAGGGATAAAAGGACAAAACGAACATTTGGAGTGGCTCAAGCCATTACTTTTTTGTCTTGCTACCACTTGTGGTTGTCATTTGCAAACTCAGTATTGGTTTTCACTGCTATGCAGATGACACCCAACTCTATGTAGCTGTTGCTCCTGATGATCTTAGCCCCTTTTACTGACTTGAAAAATGCACTTCTTCCTTACTTATATTTAGCTCCCATCTTTCTCTTTGTTTGACTCTACAGGTCCGTGTATATATTAAATGTTTCCCTTCCTATTTATTTTAAAGCTTATTTCCCTTCAGGTCTGAGTGGTGTTATAGTCCGTGGTTTCCACTGCTGTTGTACAGTAATGTATAAGTAAAGTGTATTGCTGATTCTAATTAATAAATGTGCATGTATGTCCTCCTCTTGCAGCTAGCCTCACGGCGGACGCCACTTATTGCCATCTTGAAGATCATACCATATTGGCTGGTTAACTTCCTGGTTTGGACTGGCCTATTAGATCGCATATCTTCAGTGTTCCAACTAGCAGCAACCAACCATTCAGAAATGATGTCCAGCCTCACACAGAACAAGGACCTGCAGGCACTGTCTGCCTACCTGTTCTACGGTGATGGACATACACACTCACATGCATCATAGATCACACACATTCTGTATTTCCTCTTCATTGCTCTGTATGATGTCATTTTAGGTGTGCCTCCTAAAGAGTCCAGCTTTCTCATCAATGCCCTCCTTCTTCACCACTACAAGCGTGGTGCGTACTACCCACGGGGGGGCGCCAGTGAGTTTGCCTTTCACATCATCCCTGTCATTCAGCAGGCAGGCGGTGCTGTGCTGGTCAGGGCTCCTGTACAACGCATCCTGCTCAACCAGCAAGGGAAGACCTGCGGTGAGAAAGGGAGGGGGAGACAGATTCTGTGATGTAGTGGACATGCAAGTGTGCACAGCTCGTTCTGTTCATGAAAGTCTGTGATGAGACACTCTTTGGCTGCGGTGGAATAGTCTTTTTTGCTTAGGAGGGTTCATAACTGAGTGAAATGACCCAGAAGTATCTGAGTGGCAGCCATTATAAGAGCTGGTGGCATTCTCTAAATGCTAAGGAAAGGTGCTTCAATGCTTCCTTTCTTATCTCCTTTAGCATAGGGTACACTGGACCATCCTTTACCAAAGGAAAGCGACCATGGCAGACACACTTCAATAACATCTGCTGTCGCATAATTACGTAACCTAGTATAAGTGCAGTGGGATTCTCTCAGCACCACAGTTGTCTTTTCCTAAGTCCTTATGAATTCTCCTTCACATCTTTCCTTGACCTCCATGACGTTTTCCATCAAGGCCAAGGAAACGTGTTTAGGAGAAGACATAGGACATAATTTTGTTGACTATTCGACCGCAGCCCTTGACTCCCTATTTTATTTCCAAATAATTTAGGGATTAGGGATATCATTCAATGTCCATCATGGTCTCAACAAAAGAGTTCCTTGCTATCTGCAGCATGCCAGCTTTCTTGCGTTCATTTTTCCTCCTCCTCTCTCGCTTTCTTCTCTCCTGGCATCTGCCCTCTGACTGGCTCATATTAGGTAAGACCCAAATTTCTTGATCAATCAACGGGACTAAATGACAACCTGTGACCAAGACAAAGTCATTTTTACAAAGTTGAGACAAAAGTCTTCAAGAGGCCAAGGTGTATAGCCAATGTATAGCCAAGTTCCAGAGGTGTAAAAGTGTTACGCTTAACATCATGCAACTTGTACTACCTGCATATTTTGCAACAGATGGAACAAAATGATAAAAAATAAGCTATAGCTGTGTATTTTACCTGTTGGCAAAGCCATGTCATATTAGTAGTGGACACTCCACAATCTGTCCATTATCCACCATTAAAGTGAGTCTTGACTAGGTGCTGCAGTAGCAACAATAACGCTGCACCACAAACCCCAACAACAGCCATTGTGATCAACGTAATTCTTCAAAACAGATTAAACAAAATTAACTTGTTGGACACAAAAATAAATGGGGGACCTTCCATTAATTTGGTTGATGTTGGAGAAATTTTAACATTTAGGGCTTAAGGCATCTGTGGAACTTGGTTGTGGCAACAATAATGAGAACACATGTTGACTGAAGTGGGGATGACTGTGATGGGATATTTGTATTCAGGCTTGGGTTTGGAGTGGTCAACTTTGCCGACAAGACCTTATACCAACCCCACCTATGGAACCACTCTATGATTCCCTAAAAACTAGCACAAACAAGGAACATTAAAGAAGATGCTTCTATGTGTGCTTTAATGTCATTAATTGTGATGAACGCTGTGTGTATGTGTGTCAGGTGTGACAGTGCTTAAAGGACAAGAAGAGATTGAGGTCCATGCCCCTGTTGTCATTTCCAACGCTGGAATCTTCAACACCTTCCAGAAGTTTCTGCCTCAGCACATACAGGACAAACCAGGTAACTTAGCATGTGGACTATCATTTGACTGCAGCCACTAAACGTTACATTTTCTACTGCATAATTCCTGTAATGTGTTTGTATGTGTAGAAGTCCAGTCACTGTTGGGTATGATGCGTCATGGTATGGGTTCCTTCTTGGTCTTTGTTGGTCTGGATGGAACCAAAGAGGAGCTGGGCATTGTTTCCACCAACTTCTGGATGTATAAAGACAATGACTTGGACTCACTGTAGGTTTTTTCAATATTTCTGTAGGTTTCATATTATATTGATATTTTTGTCATTCCTCTCCTTGCATCATGGTACTCTTCGTTTCCACTGCTGACTTTCGCTGAGTTTTATTGCCAAATTTAACTCCAAGGTTTAATCAATCTAAAGGAGTTTACTTATTCTTCATTTGACATTCTTCATCATTGAAGTTCCGTGTCAGTTTAACAACACGTCCCATGTTAATTTAACACATCCCTGTCTCCATTTTATTGGATTTTGTATTTTATAGATTTAACAGCTGATGTTCGGCTTAATTAGCTTGTGTGTCTGTGTTTGTGTACATAGTATGGAGCGATACTCTTCGCTGGGCAGAGAGCAGGTATTGGGGAACATTCCCATGATGTTCATCACCTTCCCATCCGCTAAAGATCCTACAGCCACCATCAGACACCCAGGTAACACACATTCACATGTACTCAAATGTATACTTGCCATCAAATCTGATACAGGCTTCCATTTAAGTGAGCCCTTAAGTGGCATCTTTGCCCTCCGCCCTCCGTCCATCTTCTCCTGTGTACTGGCAGATATGCAATCGTGATCAGCAACAGTGAATTCCAAGTTGTTGGGTGGGTACGATGAGCTTTCCAGTCTAGCATGGCACATACACAGTTCACAATTATAGCTTTGGCAGATTTATCACTCGAAATTCGAAGTCATTTTTTGGAAACAATGGGTCTTCGATTTCACACAAGTTAACAGTTTTCATTTCCAGCCAACAACCGTTGATTTTCTCGGCTGAATTGATGACTGTCACTAATAGATTTCCCCCGCTGTAGCTCACTAGCGTAAGCTAATGCTATCACTACTTTGTCTCCAGCTGACATTTTAATCTTTCTAGCTGACTCATTTAAAACAAGAACCCAGTAAGATGGGTCTCAAATATAGACATGGTGGCTACATACATGATACAACCCAGTTTGAAGGTGTATTAGATGGCAAAACAATATGCAGCAGTTTACATTCCTTTGAGGCAGAATTATACATCTCAAGAAGTACAGCAGCAATAATTTTCTCCTCTGCCTGAGCACTTGGGAGGTAAATTAGCACAATGATACTACATGTACGCTAAGTTATTTTACCTGGAATGTACCTGGATAACCCAGTAGTTAATTCAAGAAGATACAAAGGTTTTAGTTCATTACATTTTTTTTATCGCTTTCTCTTCATTACCCTTCTCATCTCTCTGCAGGTAAGTCCTGTATGACACTGCTAACCATGGCTCGCTATGAGTGGTTCGAGGAATGGGAGGGGACAAAGCTTGGCAAGAGGGGACAGGACTACCTGGATCTGAAAAACGGCATGGCCCAAGAGATGCTGGACTGGGCACTAACAATCTTCCCTCAATTGCGAGACAAGGTGTGTGTCAATGTTTGTATGTGGATATTTTCTTGTGTATTTATACAGTTATACAGTTAGTTACACTGTAGCATTTATGTGATTCATCTATCCATGACTAACTACACTCAGCAGAGCAGTAGATGAAGCTTACACTTTTCCTGATTAAAAGTCACCAGTAACAACAAATGTTAGCTTAACTTCCAACCAAACCAATATTTTTAGCTCTCAGGTAACATACGTATCTCTCCATCTGGTGGCTATATTAGATATGGCTGAGCGTAGTATTTTCATGAGAATTATTAGAATTCCGTTTTCAATATCTGCGCAGTTTGTGAGTTGATCAATTCAATAATGTTAAATCTATATCTAAACATAGCAGTGTTGTCTGCTTATCTGGTGATAGGGTGTTCTAAAATTAATGCTAATGTTGCGCCGTGTCTGCTGAATGTGTAAACAAGCAACTGTTTGCCAACACGTTCACCAAATTGTCTTGATAGGGTGATAATATAATACCACTGTTGTGTACAAGGCAGGGGGATACGGTCAAAAGTCTTTTTTCACAGATATCTAATATAAGTATTTCTGTTTTTTTCTTCCCTGACTCCTATGTAATATGCCTGTATATGCTGTATTTAGGCTACACACTGCTAGTCCAAAATATTGCTGTGCCTCCAAAACAGTTTTCACAATTTAATATCGAACACAATTCGATATAAAAAACAAACAGGGTGTAGGGACATCCAAAAAACTTCCACAGGTGCTGGATCAAAACTGAAGGCAAGAATCAAGCAAAAGCTCTGCACACTGTACTTACAACTCCCAGCAATTTTAATTTAATAGAGCAACGTTTCGATGTGTGTATGTGTGTGGGTGTGTTCAGGTGGTGATAATGGATGCTGCCTCTCCTCTCACTAATGTCCACTATTTGGGCGCTCCAAGAGGTGAGATGTACGGCGCCGAACACAACTTGGAGCGCTTCACCCCAGAGACGGTTGCTAGGACACGACCACAGACACCGATCGACGGACTCTACCTAACAGGTGACCTGACTGACAAACAAGTCTCATCTGGTCTGATTTCCACAGAGACTGACACTAACATACCTGCTCTGTCTGTGTGTGTGTGTGTGTGTGTGTGTGTGTGTGTGTGTGTGTGCAGGTCAGGACGTATTCTGTAACGGCATGGCTGGGGCGCTGCACGGTGGACTGCTCTGTGCTTCTGCTGTCCTTAATCAGATCCTCTACATTGACCTTCTAGCCCTAAAGACCCGCCTCAAACACAAATGGACCAATCATAACTGACAAAGAAGTAGACTCAAAAGGACAAGGGATGGCAGTCTGAGTCACACAATACACAACCACAGAGAGGATTGACTTATCATGGAGCGCCCCCTCCTAACTACCTAACCCAGACTAACTAACTGCACCCTAGTCTTCATGTGCTTATTGCTGTAGTTCACATCTACTTCAAAACTCTGGTTCTGGCCTACAGGGCAGTGAAGGGAACTGCTTTCTACCTCCAAGCCATGGTCACACCCTACCGGACTATTTATGGGCCAGGACCAGTAAACTCATAGTCACCACTGGTTGCCTGGAAACTGGTCTTGGCCAAGAAATAGTTTAGTACATAACCCCCCATAAAATGGTGAATTGTCACTCCAGATTCAACATGTTAATTAGTGAGCTTTCGCGGTGCTGGTAGGTGGATTTTGTTACCTTTGGACAGAGCCAGGGTAGCTGTGCTCCCCGTTTCCGGTCTTTATGCTAAGCTAAGTTAGCCGACTGCTAGTGGTAGCTTCATATTTATCGTACTACAGACATGAGAGTGGTACCAATCTTTTCATCTCACTCAAGAAAGCAAATAAGCATATTTCCTACACTTTCCACACTATTCCTCTAAGTTGCTTGTTTTCATGGATGAAATACAGTTAGGTCCATATATATATATATATTTGGACACAATTGTTGTTAACAAACATAGTTAGTTATATAATGAATATGGGCTTAAAGTGCAGACTCTCAGATTTAATTTGAGGGTATTCACATCCTAATTGGAGGAAAAGTTGAGGAATTACAGCTCTAGCTGTAGCCCTCCCCTTTTCAAGGGACCAAAAGTAATTAGACAATTGACTCAAAAACTGTTTCATGGACAGGTGTGGGCTGTTCCTTCGTTATTTCTTTATCAATTAAGCAGGTTAAAGGTCTCGATTCCAAGTGTGGCATTTGCATTTGGAAGCTGTTGCTGTGAACCCACAGTTGCTTAAAGGAGCTCTCAGTGCAAGTGAAACAGGCCATCCTTAGGCCACAAAAAAACAAAAATCCATCAAAGAGATAGCGGGAACATTAGGAGTGGCCAAATCAACAGTTTGGTACATCCTGAGAAAAAAAGAACACACTGGTGAGCTCGGCAACACAAAAAAGGCCTCGACATCCACGGAAGACAACAGTGGTGGATGATCGCATGATGCTTTCCATGGTAAAGAAAAACCCCTTCACAACATCCAGCCAAGTGAAGAACACTCTCCAGGAGGTAAGCATATCATTATCCAAGTCTACCATAAAGAGAAGACTTCACAAGAGCAAATACAGAGGGGTCACCACAAGGTTCAAATCATTGACAAGCCTCAAGAATAGAATGGCCAGATTAGACTGGACAGATGAAACTAAGATCAACCTTTACCAGAGGGTTGGGAAGAAAAAAAGTATGGAGAAGGCTTGGAACGGCTCATGATCCAAAGCATACCACACCATCTGTAAAACACGGTGGAGGCAGTGTGATGGCATGGGCCAGCATGGCTTCCAATGGCACTGGGTCACTTGTGCTCATTGATGATGTGACACAGGACAGAAACAAGATGATTGGACAGGGCTTCACAGTACAGATGGACAATGACCCAAAACATACTGCAAAAGCAACCCAGGAGTTTTTTAAGGCAAAGAAGTGGAATAGTCTGCAATGGCCGAGTCAATCACCTGATCTCAACCCGATCGGGCATCACTTGCTGAAGACAAAACTAAAGGCAGAAGGACCCACGAACTAACAGCAACAGAAGACAGCTGCCCTAAAGGCTTGACAAAACATCACAAAGGAGAAAACCCAGCATTTAGTAATGTCCAAGGGTTTCAGACTTCAGGCAGTCATTGTCTGCAAAGGATTCTCGACAAAGTATTAAAAATGAACATTTTATTTAGGATTATGTTAATTACTCCAATTACATTGAAAATAGGGGACTGTGTATAAAAATGGTTGCAATTCCTGAAGGTTTCATACAATATTTTTGTTCAACCCCTTGGATTAAAGCTGAAAGTCTGCACTTCAATTGCATCTGGATTGTTTCATTTCAAATCCATTGTGGTGGCGCACAGAGCCACAATTATGAAAATTGGGCAAGCAGACCACCCTGTCTTTTCTGATTTAATAGTTTACTTGTTTCAAAAATGGTTGAGAATGACCACACCTACAAGAAGACTGACTTTGCAGATTTATTGAATGTTTGAGATTTAAACTGAAGTGATGTTCGAGCAGTGTGTAAAACAGGTCATCTAATAAAGCCACAAAGCATGACACAAAACATTACAGCTGAAATCACAGTACATATAATCCATCAAAGCCATCATCTTTTTCTAGAGCACATATCGTGCTCTACTACGGTTATTCCATATCACAGTTTCTATAACACAGAAGCAGTAGAATACTATTTTAAAGCAATATAGACATCTTAAGCCTGTATTCCAAACTATTGTTGGAAATGCACAAATGTGCCATTTGGGGACTGCAGGAGAATTGACATTTTAGCACTTCTCTATTCTCTTATTTCAGTTTTCTTCCACTTCCACCTTCACATCAGGTTGGTAAGTGTCTGTCATTGATGCCATGATGGTAACTCGATCATTCTTGTAAGTCACACTGTGGCCTGCTTTTTTTCTGGCAAACGTGTTGTCTGTGCTGTTGTACATCAGATAATAGAGATCATGATTACACTCTTTGCTCTTGTCAAAGATACCCACTGCATACCAGTTGGAGTACACGTTGAAATCATAGGGCACAGAGAACATGACGGCTATTTTCTCAGTGGACTCCTTGGTAGATTTGTCGAGGAGATCGTAAGTGAAGACGCCAACGGCTCCTCGAGCAGTGTTGGCAGTCTTGGTGAACAGTGCACTCCCAGATGAAGATGGGTCAATAGTAAGCGGCAAATTTTCAGCGCAGCAACCGCTCTCAATGTGCACACTAGAAACAGTAGAAAAGTATTAATAAATTGTGTGTATTTATGGAAAATGTATTTCAATGAAAGAGAGAAAAAATTGCAGTTACCTGGGGTTACAGAGGGTGTAGTTAGAGCATTTATTGGTGATCTCGATGGAACACTCACGATGTGTTGGAATGATTCCAGCAACTTGACCACCAATTGAAATTGCTGCATCAGTAACAGTAGCTGCTGTTTGCACACAGGCTGCAGTCTTTTTGGCGTTAGGCATTATGCCTGTGCAACAGGACGACCTGTTCAGACAGACAGAGCACACAACAAACCCTTCATTTGTGTTCATTCAAGTTTTCTGCTTTTGGATGCAGTCAGCAGATGCAAAAATTGTTCATGTTCCAGAGAAACGCTGGAGCATGAGCAATTTTCTTCTTGGTCTAGACAGAATAAGAGGTCATCATTCAATTTATGAAGCTATGCTTACCTGGGATGAACTCTTCTGAAGGACGGCCAAAAGCTCTGCCTGTCAGGCTTTTAGGTTATCTCCTTATAAAGGTGATGCAGGACAGAAGAGAACAGCTGTGGGCTGCATCTCTTTCTATAAGGCCCTCCTTCCAAGCAAAAGTCCCTTCATTATCTCATAACAGTAAAAATGAAAGCAAAAAAACATGTCATTGGACATATTGTCATGTTGACCTGTGACCAATCTTGCTGAGACAACATGAGAGCACTCTGATGTTTCAGCCTTTTAACAAAAAGAAAATTGTCAAAGCAGAAGTGTAACTGCTTGGTTTTAAACTTATCTGCTTATCTGTCACTGCGATCTACAGTTTAGATTATACTGATGTTGTGTAAATGAGTGTGTGTGTGTGTGTGTGTGTGTGTACCTTTAAGATCTAAAGATAAATGATCAAATTGGAGCATAGCATTTTCATTTTAAACTTATTTTGGTAAATAATGCAATACTATCATCCCGAGTGGGTCAGCTTTGTATACAGTAACAGTACATAAAGCCAGTTTAAACATACAGTAAGCAATTGTTTACTAATATTTTGCTTATGGTGATTCACACATCTTGCTGGTCTATACTAGTCACTCCTCAGTTATTTCAGCTTGATTCTGACATTTTTCTTCCTCTTTTCCTCCTTTTTTCATTTAAAGGAATACTCAGACATTTCAGTTTATATCAATTTAAACTCTGCCATACAGAAACCTGATAAAGGGCCATATATGTAAACTACAAAAGGCAAAATCTTCTTAAGACAATCTAAGTGTGCTTGCTGCGAAAAACTGCACAAGCAAGCACTGTAAACAGGTATAAATGTCTTACAATGTTAAATGTTTGCTTGTAAGATGTTGTATGGGAGTTTCAGTTTAAGTTCTCAAAGCAGCTGAAGTGTCAGTTGAAGCTGAAGCACTAATAAGGTTTGAAGTAGCTGTTGATGTGTAAGAGCTGAAACCCATTGAAATTATAGTTCCAATTTTAAGACCTGCTATGTAGGCAGTTAAATTGTCAGTTTATGGATAAACACTCAAAGTGGCAAAAACCCATTTATTAGTTATTATTTCCAGTGATCCAGATCCACATCTCATCCATCCAGATCTTCCGCCATTGCTCTTCACCCCTTCACCACCACCACCACCAGTGTCTAGACTCCATCAGGGGGATATTCCTGTACAGCTCACAGTATCACTACCCCCTTAAGATATCACGTTGCGATGTGGTCTAATTGCCAAACACTCTTTACTTTCTTCAACCTTCCTATTGTGCACTGTCAATAAATGAATCTCACATGCAAACATTTAACATTTTAAGACATAACATTTTAACATTTTAAAAGTTTGCAGTGCTTGTATGTGCAATTTTTCACAGCAAGCACACTTTTCTTAAGAAAATGTTTCCTTTTCTAGTTTACATATATGGCCATTTATCAGATTTTCGTAAGGCAGAGATTAAATTGATATCTTCTCACCTAAGTCCTAGTAAGTTTGCTGAGTATTCCTTTAAATGAAAAAAAGGAGGAAAAGAGGAAGACATGTCCAATGACACATTTTTTTGCTTTCGTTTTTACTGTGTGGGGTTAGTGGTGTGGGAAATGTATTCCTTTAAATGAAAAAAGGAGGAAAAAAGGAAGACAAATCTAATAATCAACAATATAGAAACAGAAAGAAACTTATAATGTATTAACAATTAGTCTGTAGACATTTCATTTACTAAACTAAGTTTTGGGGAAGCGTCAGTAAGTGGTGGGTAGTTCAGGGGGCCATCATGGCAATGTGGAGCCAATCTGAAGTAACTGAGGAGTGGCTGGCATTGACCAGCAGTGTTTGTGAAACACCGTAAGTAAAATATAGTTTTATATACTGTTATGTATACAAACCTGGCCCACTGATAGTATTGGATTATTTACCAAAGTTTAAATTGAAACAGCTACCCTCCAATTTGACCATTTACCTTTCGATCTTAAAGGTACACACACACACACACACACACACACACACACATACTCATTTACACAACATCAGTATAATCTAAACTGTAGATCGCAGTGACAGATAAGCAGATACGTTTAAAACCAAGCAGTTACACTTCTGCTTGGGCGTGGGAAATGTTTCTTTGTTACTGTAAAGAAAAAAAAGATCTTTGAACGAATGGGAAACTCCACCAGTCGTCAAAAAAGTATAGTGTTTGGGTGAATAAGCAAATATTTCATACTGTGAGAATGATTTTACTTTGTGATCAGTAATGTCTGATAACTGGATAAAGAAGGGGCTCTTGTTTGGAAGGAGGGTGCTAACTCTGACAGCCAGAGCTTGCAGCCTTTCTTCAGAAGCGTTCATTCATAGCTTCATACGTTGAAACATTGAGATGACCTCTTACTCTGTCTACACCAAGAAGAAAACTGCTCATGCTCCAGTGTTTCTCTGGAACATGAACAATTTTTGCAACTGCCAGTGCATTCAAAAGCAGAAAACTTGAATGAACACAAACGTAAAATTGTAAAATGCACGTGTTGTTCTGACAAAGCCAGACATACAGTATAAGATACATACAAAACACGTTTCAAGACTGCTAATTGATTTTCATTCCGGAGAGTTTCACCGTACTTAAAATGCAAGGCAAAGTGCAAAATCATATTGTTCCCTGCTAGTCTCACACAAAGAGTATGTAGACACACTGCTTATGCAGCGATGGTTTATAGTAAATGCTAATAAAATGGACATTATCTTTTTTAGACCAAATATTATGCTTGCTTGATCACAGAGATTACAAAGCAGAGTCACTCTTTGCTTTATTTGGCTTGGGCTTCCAAGAATTTGTCTGTGTAAAGATCTCTGCTAATTTGGATGATTTGCAAAACCTAAATTTGCAAACTAATGCCTTTTCCATGAATGAAAAAGAGATTTTTTTGATGACCACGGTCTCCATAAGCCTGAAACATTTTCTCAGTGTGATGTGATACATTTACAGTAATATTTATGTGTTATACAGCACAGGCTTTATTCCATAAGCTGACATTTTGGCAACAACATGCCTTCTTCCAACCTTCCAAAAGAGTCACGTTGGCATCTTATTTTGCACTTCTGGGCATCCAGATGTACAACAAGAGAATGAATAATTACATTGAATAGTCAAATCAATTTGATTTATATCACAAATCACACATTTGCCCCAAAGGGCTTTACAATCTGTAAAAATCATGTGTAGCATTTTTTTCTCTCACCCAGCACTCCCCAGTGCCCTGCCAGAAAATAACGCTATGCTTAGAGCAGTTTCAGTGGAGTGACAGGCCCTGAAAGCAGATTGAAAAGGTTCAAAAAGATTACTGTTAAATATGTGGGCCAAAAGTTGCTGAGACACAACTCTTTCCAGTACTTTTTACTTTAAGGTTAGAGAATGGTCAGTAATCATTCACAGACCCTGGATCAATGTGTGGTTTTGTTAAGCAGAGGTTTAACCACAGCAGTCTTAAAGCTAAGTGCCAGTCGTAAGTGACAAATGAACAATATTCAGCATTATAAGTCCCAGAAATGGCCAGAGATCTTTAAAAAGTGTAGCTGGTCGAGGGTCAAGGAGGCAGGTGGTTGGTTTAGAAATTAACACCACCATAGACAATGTTTCAAGAGAGATATACTCTAAATGCGTAAGAACATAGAAAAACATTAACTTACTCATCTACGTTACTAACATTACAGTTTCTTACATTTCTGTGTTTATTCAAAAGTCTAATCACAACACAACAGAGTGGCACCATACAAATGGAATATAAAACTTCCATACTTTAAGCCCTCAAAAAGATATTGTACCTCCAAAAGTAGACTACATACAAAAGAAAACAATGCTCATTCAAAATGACTAAGGTCCCGCCTCTGACTAGGCAAATCATAGTTTAGGACAATGTGGTGGCCAATCAGATTTCAGGGGTGGCCTGCGCAATCCCAGGCCACTCTCTGGACACACCCGTGCTGGCATCAGCAGCAGTTGCACAGTACATTCTGGTGTTAATGTCCTCTAACTATACTACCTATAGTATAAGTAGGCATCAGGAGACTCAAAAGATCAATGAGAAAAACATAGCATATTAGGTGTAAATTTCAACCTGTAAAGCTAGATATTAAAAAAGATTCACAAAAGCATGGAAAAGTTGTAAGTTGTAGTTGGTCATTGTAGTTTTGTACAAGGAGAAACTGTACAAATCTGCCACTGAGATTTATTATTATATATTTATTCATTTTATTATCTATAATATCAGCCATCTTTGCTGCTTGCTCGCTGCGCTTGGCCACCTGCACTTCTGCTTTGTGCTTTTATTCAAATAAGATTCTCGGTGTGCAAATGTTGGTGGCATCTTTCCAAAAGGTCGCTCCACGGCAAACATTATAATTGTTACTTTCAACAGCAACTAATTGAACTTATTGTTTATTATTAACATTATCAAATGGGTATTTTATAGGAAAGTGACAATGGGGGAAATGAGGACAGAGAGACAGGGAATGACAAAGGTCAAATAAGGGTCACGCACACAAACCGGGGCTGTTGTGGTTCACGGTGGGCGCCCTCACCCCTAGACCACCAGGGTGCCTCTGGTTTGACATTATTTGTTGAGTGAAGACTGATTTAATCAAAGCGATCTACAAACGAATTGTGCTCATTATTTGAATTTTCTCCTTAATCCACCTCTGGGTGGCTCAATGCAAATAATATGTTCATTCATGTTTTTTGCATAGAATGCAAGTTGGGGATTACTACACGATGAAGAACCATGACGGCGAACAGCTTGGAGGATTTGCGGCTCCATTTAAAGCTGCAGTGAATAGAACTGCAAAACTTCCCTGCACTTACTTCACACTGTAAATTGACCATCGCTTTGTCTGCGGTTTGCGTTCACCCTCACAACACAGGTAAGGCAACACTTTAAAAAAATGTGAAACCTGGATTTTATTCGACTCAGCCACTGATAATATTGCTCATATAATGGACATGTTTAATGTTGACATAGTGAAGTTTTGTATAGAAAATGAACATTGCATGTTACTCAAATTTCAGCAGCGGTTAAGGGCAAAGTACTGTAATGTTGTGTACAACGTCATGATTTAATAATAAGAAGACATCTAATTAATTTAGAGACCTGATCATGTAATACGCAAATCTACAAATATACGTTTAATGTTACTGACCGAAGGATTTTATTTTGTAAAGTGTCCTTTGCAGTGCACATACTGTATCCTCTCTGTTTTGGCCCTCCATCCATACCACTGTAAGTCGACAATTTTACAACCTAAAATGATGGACAGGTTTGTCCCAAGCTTAAGCGGAGTAACTGGACTTTTTCTGTCCCACTCCTCAGAAGAGCTGTGATGCACAGGTGTGTTTTCTAGAGAATAAAGGAAGAAAATTTGACCATTTTCTATCAAGAACAAGGAGAAAAAGGATCTGTCTGTATTTTAACTCAAGGTCTTATGACATTGTATAGATCAGTTTCACAATCTTATCAACAGTTATTTTGAGCAAGACTTGTTCCACATTTATGTCTTAATATTCGCAGCCCACCTTAAAATCATAATTTAAATCTCCATTTATCTTCACTTAGTCACTGTGAGAAACATACAGTAGAGACAGTTATTTGGTTGATAAGAATTTACATTGGGACTCCTGTATGGAACATCAGAAACAGCCCCATCTCTTTGGGGCTAGTGTGGGCCAGTGGACATGGTTTTAGTAGACACAACAGCTTATGTCGATGAATCATGCTCTTATATTTCTCTCACAGCCCACGATACATCCGTAAAAGAAAGCAGCACGATCGCTGCCATGGAGGGGAAGACTTTCATTTTTGTGGTCTTATCAGGTGAGTGCAATTTAATGTTTTTTATTTCTTTGACACACTTTATAAGAAAGTAAATATAAGTTGTTTCCATAGACTGTATATAAAGATGGACGACCATTCCCACTTCCTCCCACTGTACAAAAAGCCAAAATATGCCATCTTGTGCTGGTGACATTTGGAGCCAGAGTCTGTGCAGTAGTGATCCGCGGTGCAGCCGGGGATCAAATAGATACATTATAAAATAATTTGATAATGAATTTGTTACTGTGGCTGACATACACTGGTAAAATAAATCAGGCCTCCATTTTTGTGCCTTTATGTCTTACAGTCTTGTTTTCCCCTTGCATTCACACATATATCTTTATCATTTCCACAGGACTTTGTTTCCTACCTGCCTGTTTTCCTCATATCTACGTCCTTGTTGAAAAGGCAAAGACCTGGGCTGACGCTCAGAGCTACTGCAGGTGGAAGTACACCGACCTGGCCACGGTTGACAACGAGGAAGAGTTGGATAAGCTGGTGGCCACTACACAAGACTATTATAATGGTAATCTCTGGATAGGACTGTATGGTGACATTAACAGCTGGAGGTGGTCACTGGAGAAGGAGGGTTATTACGGCGAAGGAGAGGCCGAGTTCAGGATGTGGAGGATTGGTGAACCCAATAACTATGGGGGATATGAGGACTGTGCAGAAATGAAAGGTGGTGGCTCATGGAATGATGCACCTTGCAGCAGTACACTAGCGTTTGTCTGCTACAATGGTAAGAAAACCACTTTATAATGGCAAATACTACAATGACACCGCATGCTGCCCTGGGTCACCTGCTGCTAGCTGCTTGAGATGTTTACCTCTACACTAAAGTAAAGTTCAGGAACAACTGGCTCATCCTCACACCACACCTTGTGTTTACACATACAACAGCACTGACATACATATTATTATTGTCACCTTATAAAGTTGTTATCGTGTTAATCTGAGCACATTATTTTGTGTTAGTTTTAGTCTTTATTTGAAGAAAATGTAGTTAGTTTTAGTCAACAAAATCTAAAGTCATTTTAGTCATCTTCAGTGAAGTTCTAGTCTCATTTTAGTCTTGCATTTTTTATTTTTATGTCTTATAAGCATTTGAGGCTATAGATGTCGCCATCATTGCTGTGTACAGTTACCACAGTTACGGGCGTCGTTCTCATCTGTCGTGAGTTTAGCGGAAAAGGCAAAAAGGCATTAGCACTACATCCATAGCACTCAATAATGCTACATTAGCTTAGCTTTTCTAAATGTCATCGTGCTGGCCTGCATGTTTTCATCCCAGCTGTTTTGATTTCACATCTTGTCTAATTTTCATTGGGACTATAGGTGAATTTAGTCCATAAATCTGTTTTCATTTCTTCCGGTTACATTAGCTAACATCAGCGCAACAGGTCAAGCTGCTAACTTCAACTTTTGAAGAAGAAGAAATTATGCTTTTGGTCATTTTTATATTTTTCCATTCATCCGTCTTTCACATTATCATTTAGTTTTGTTGTTGTTGTTGTTGTTGCAAACAATTTTCTATTTATACGTCCTGTAGACATGCAGCCACATTGGCATTTATTTCAAGCTGTGCTTCTGGTCACCCGACAAACGTAGCCTATATGTTTGATTTCCACCCATCTTTTAGCTTTAGCTTTGGTCTCTACCGACTCCTGAGAGAAACATCTGACTCTTTAGCTGCTAAATGCTCCACTGTGTTCACCTGCTACTGGCCAGCTTTGTCTGTCTGTTGTGTGGTGCTGGGTTTATCAGAGTTTGTTTGTGGAAGAGAGCTGGAAATGAGGTTGTTAAGAGCAGAGTTGCAGGCCTGAAAACTCCAAAGCCGACTAAACTATATAAATAATGGTTAGAGCAGCCTTTAATAAAACGTCTATGAGCGATTTCTAATGTGTCAACTTAATTTTCTTTTTTGGTGAAGACAGTAGACAGTCGGCCTTACTGGATTGTATGTAAACCAAAAAGGCAAATGTTTTCAGAAATAGCACTGCTCAGATATTCCTCCATTCTTATAGCTAACATTTTTCAATTTTGCAGCAACAGTGACCTCCTCCAGCTTCATCTTTGTGAATGAGTACAAGAACTGGAGCGAGGCTCAGAGCTACTGCAGGGAGCACTACACTGATCTGGCCAGTGTGAAGAACCAATCTGAGAATGCCCAGATAAACACGATGAGCCAGAATCAGGCCATATGGATCGGCCTGCACAGAGACTCATGGAAGTGGTCGGATGGGAGCCCCGTTACATTCAGCAAATGGAATACTGCACCAAATGGCAACACACCCTGTGTGTGTTTACATCAAGGCAATTGCGATGCCAAGAATTGTCAAAAGAGTTTTTACTTTGTCTGTCATGTTGGTGAGCTTTGAGCTACAAATTTTAAATACGATATGTCACATTGTTTTTAGTATTATTTTAATTCAATACTCAGAGACATTCTTGCTCACTAGCTTAAATTTTTACATGTATTACAAGATTTTTAAACGCATATTTCCTCCTTTAAAAGTGCCGGAGACGAAAGAGATGGTGAGGGTGAAGATAACTAAAAAGGCTTCCTCTGTGAACCTGGAGGATGCGGCGGAAGCCATCTTGCAGCAGGTAATAATGACAAATTTAATATGTAAATATTATTGCAACATTTAGATGTTCTAGTTAGCAAAGCACAAGCAGGTGAATTAGTTGAAAAGATATAGGGTCAGATAATAGTTTTTATGTATTTATTCACTGGTATGGGTGACGAGCTTGGTACTACATATATACACACCCATTTCAGGCATCGCTGTACATGTTGGAAATATAACTCCTGCAGATGGCAGGTACACTCGGGTTGGAGCACAGATACATTTCGATAAACTCGAAACTTCGAAAAAAAACCCCATAAAATCTAAGGGGAATCATTTTTCCAAGCTGACCAACTGGAGTGAAGCTAGCCAGGTGTCATGATTGGTGCGCACAGGTTAATAAAATGTGCTCCCAAATGAATATAGTTCTGCCCTGGATTTAATGATTCCTGTGAACAAATGAACAGAACATTACGCTAAACAGTAGTTGACTTTTAAACATATCTTTACGGAATGTCAAAGATAACACAAAGTTGTTTAAGAGGCAAGGAGGCAAAATTGAAGAAATGAATAGACATGCAAATTTTGAGGGGACACTGGTTCTGGAAGTGTTCTTCCCCATTCTTGATTCCCATTTCAATGTTTTCTTGAAACGATCACCCTCAATGTTATTTAACACAGAAACACAGGACTCTCCCGGATGACGTAACAATCATAAAGGTTTATGTTGTGGCCACCAGTTTACTACATTTCTTAGAAATCATGTTTTGTCCGCCATTTTGGCACGGCGCACTCTGAATTCTACAATACCCATTAGCCTCGGCCGCTGTTGCCATGGAGAAGAGGCCAGTCGGAGGCGTGAATCGGAGCGGCAGCAAATTTAAAGTCAAGTCTTTTTATAAGTTTATTTATATAGCACATTTCATACGACAGGCGTAGACTCAATGTGCTTCAAAATAAAGCAAAAATAAGCAAAGATACATGACACAAACATATAAGATAAGAAGGTATTACATATATAACAAAATTTAAAATAAGAAAAAAACATAAAAGATAAGATATAAACATAAGATAAGAACATATAATGTATTACACATATAAAAACATAAAATATAAGATAAAAACATAAGATATGGTATTACATATATAAAAACAAACAATAAGATAAGATAAAAACATATAAGGTAAGATAGATAGATAGGTATCTGGTTTGTTATGTCTGTGTGCATTGATGTGATACGTTAAGTGTAAAAACAGAAAACAATTACAATCATAAAAACATTCAAACGTAACAATGCGAACAATGAAAAAAAGTTGAAATGAGAATTTCAAAAGGTACATTATAAGAAGACAAATTGTGTGGGTGTGGTATGTGCAATATTACACAAAGTGAGCTGCTTACAACTAGCATTGCAGATTTGTGATACCTGTGAATATATATTGTTTTATGCATTTTATGCTTAATGGACACACAAATATAACAGCAATATTTAAATGCATATTGTCTGGACTCGGATTTGGTAAGGAGGGTTCAAATCCCCCCTCAGTCAGTAGGTGGCACTGTAGCACACACAATGCAATCTGGCCAGTAAACTGTAAAGACTCAAGGATTTTACTGTATGTAACAGTCATTCTGCACTCACAGGAAAGAAAACTGGAGGAAAATTAGTTTGTCATAGAGGTCAAGTGGGAGCCTCCCATCATTAACTGTACAGGATGCTAAATTAAGCTACAGTAAGTAACAGACATCTTTCAAAAATATCTGTGTGTCTACCTTGACCTGAGCGAGAAGAAAATATACACACTCTAGCTCCCCTTCTCCCCTTTGCTCTTTTTTTGTAATGAAGAATAAATAAAGAATGTTTGTGTTTCTAAGTTCCATCAGACACTGAAGGACCACGGCTCGGGTGAAGACATGGTGCTGACCTGGAGGAAGCAGCCTGATGGAAAGATCTTCTACTTGGAAGAAAAAGAAGAGGAGAGGAAGGAGATCAGCTGCAACCTGAAATGATTTTTTTCTTTTTTCTCCTTTTTTTTTTTGTTGCAATTTTGTGTGGATTGCAATTTTGTTTTCAGTCAAATGAGATCTACAACTTGTCACATTGACTTTTCATTCCATACTTGATATTAGACACTGTTCATATTTATCACATTAAGTTTTAATCACATTTCTGCGTAGCTAGTATCAGGGGTAAAGTTCTGGTCATTTGTACGCTCAAGTCAGTAATTTGTGCTCTTTCATTAATAACTTGTATGCATACAGTTTGCAACTAATTAATTATGCATGTGAAATTTGATTGATTGCACGGAGGCAGAAAATACAGCAGTTTAAGTGAATGTATATAATAAAATGTATAAAAATAATGTAAAAATTGTGGGTAATGTAGGTGCCATGTTTTGACAAAGAAAAGAATGCGTGGAATAAAAAAAGACGATATCTCTGATTCTGCTGCATCAATTTTTATCCTTTTTTTTTAACTGTCTGTTGTGAGTCTGACAGTCTGTGTTATAGGAGTGCAATGCTAAATCGGTGGAGTACCCTTTTAACACTTAACCGAAACCACAGTTTCTCCCTAACCTTAGCTGAAGTGCTTTTGTTGCCTCAGGAAGCAGATCCCAGTCTCAGGTGGTATAGTCCTGTGCTGTCTGTGCCTTACAATGTAATTGGGAAAAGAAATATAAAAGTAAATTTTAAGAGACAGGGTTTCTCACAATTTATTTGTTTCCTGCTGCAATAGAAAAGTTGCATCACTTTGCAGATTATAAATAGACTAATATATGTTGATAATTAATGAATAAAAAATAGAGTAAACCCTCTTTCCCCTTACAAATATCATTGTAGTACACCTAAATATCCCAGTAAAAAAGGGGGGAAACACCAGTTTTAACTTTTTTATTAACTGATGGCTTTTATTATGCCTGATTTAAGGGGTCTGTGTCCATGCCGTTGGACAATGCATGCCTGCTGAAGTTACACAGTGTCAAAAAGCAATCAAAAAAAAAAAAAAGAAGTCCCTGAGAATATTCATGTACTAAAAAGACACTGTGTCCACACCACATTCCATTCATTCTCATAATATTGTCTCTCGGGAATGGAAAAAGGGAAGGTGTCGTTACTTTAATTTCCTCAGAAGACAGAATGAGAACTCTTCATCTTACCTCGCATGATCCTGTTGATACACTCCACAGTGACACTATCACTATGAGAGGCTTTTACAGAGTAATGAAGTATAAAGCAGGAAGGGAAATCAAAAAGTAGAGATGTTGTACATATTTATATAAAACCAAAAACTATAAAATACATTTAGTGAACTAATGGTAAGAGGGTAAAAACATGAAGCAGGCAGAGAAGACAATGCTGTTATGTTTTCAACAATGTCTTATTGGGTTATTTATGTACTTTAGATTTTGTATTGTCTTTTTTACGTGATAATTTGGTAGCACTTTATTTTATGGGTCTGTAAATTCCTAATAATTTCCTTTGACATTTGCTTGAAAGAACTGTGTAATTTGGCTCCAGTTGCAGGTAAAATAGAGACAGTGTTTAATTGGTGCACTTCCATTTGATTAATTCCAGTTGATAAGCTTACGCACTGTAACCTAGAGTCTTTTCATCAGTACACAGCAGGTCAGCCGAATAGGCAAAAATGGGCAATTTATCTACAGGCCAGAATACAATTTGATTATTGATATACAGTATGAACCATGTGGACAACTTCTGGCACAGTGCCTAACATGAAATCAGATTGCGGTTGCAATTACTATTGATTGATTTCTTTATTAAAACAATGTGAGTTTGTTTGGTTGCACTGTAAACAGACACACCAGCTGCCCTTCTGTTGCATTTTGGAAAAAATAGCTGTTCAAGGAGTGTTTGTTGTAGTGTTAACTACACCTGCTGTTACCACCAGTGACCAGTGTGTCGCCAAATCAACCAGAACTGAAATCTTAATAATGACCTAAGCTGAAACAACAAGGTGATGAATTACTTGGCAGCTACTATCATTTCTGCTGAATAATGTATTTGCCCCTTAACACTCAGTGAGGACACTTCAATCAAATTGTGATAGATATCAAATGGTGTTATATCAGCACATGCTTTATTTGATCGACTTTAACAAAGTGAATCTGAAATGCTATCACCAAAAACAGATTGATAAACACCAAACACCAAAGAGTTCGCCCTCAAAAGTATTGAGTGATGAATCAAGGAAACCTTGTAAATTTAAGACCAGTCATATCAGGGAAATACTTCTACTGAGTCTAATAAAATATTGATGACTCTAAACGCTCAAACTATATACTTCAGATCATTTGTCATCATTAATGAACGCCAGAAAAAGAAGATTATATCGTTTTTCAACAGTACTTTGCCTTAAAAATCATTACAATGTCTGGTAGTTTTTACTGATGTGTCGTTCATGAACAAATCGTTCTTTTTGAATGACTCTTTGATATGAATGAGTAGTAACGAGTCGTCTCAGGGAGTCATTCGTTCATTTTGGCCGTGCCTGCGCAACAATAATAATGCATGAGTTTCGTTTTTCTCACGTGACAGCTGACTGGTTTGGGTCGTTTGTTCGTTAGTCTTTCGTTCATTTTTCATGTGACAGCTACATAGGCTCAGTATTGGACAGAAATTAGTAATTCATCCCTCAACTTGGTCTTCAAATAAGTTGTTTGTTCATTTTTCACGCGACAGCTACATAGGCTCAGTATAGGACAGAAATGAGTACCCCCCCACCCCCTCGTCTACTGAACGAAATGAAGGAAGGACTCAAAAAAAGAAAAGAGTAGTTCATTTTACTGAACCAGACTTAAAGAACTATGTCACTAAAATGATCCGGTTGTCCCATCACTAGTAGGTTTCGCTATAGCTGTGCGCGCTCCCGCGAGGGATGTGCACTTTTCGGCGGGCAGGCAGAACTCGGCAGAACACTGGCCAGAAGCAAAAACACACTTCCGGTCTGTGTGTGAAAGGCGGAACAAGCGGCCCCGCAGAGGGAACAAAGGACGATTGAGTGAGTATGTTTACGTTGTTCCCAACGTAATTGCTTGAAAATGTTACATTTTTACCATTTTGTAATGTTGATGTAAAAACGACTTAAAATGTATTTGTTTTACCATTAGCTAACTTAGCTAGCAAGTGCAGCTAATTACCCCATGTGCGGAGCGATAGCGGGAGCTTGTATTGTCCATTAGCCTAACGTTAGCTGCAATAGCAAGGTTTATTCAAACATTTTGCAAGCTATGCGCACTTCAGAAGTGGCAACCGATCTGCATACACGCGTGTTTTGTGGGTTTACTGGCTTTCAGAACTAAATTACTTCGAAAACCATTGGTATTAGATTTAAGATTCGACATTATTATGGGGCAAATTGTCTCTTTGTGTTAGCAGGTTTGGCTAGAAGGCCGGGCAAGCTAACGTTAGCTTTTTAAGCCCCGTCAGCCATTGTTGTCATTAATCGTTCTCGGCGTTTTCAGTCATTTACCGGTGTCTTTTTGCTACTTTGTCTACCAAACGACCAACTGCAATAGCGGAGTGATTGTAGTTGAGCTAATTTGTATTTGTGTTTGTGTTTGTGTTGTGTGTGTGTGTGTGTGTGTGTGTGTTTGTTTGTTTGTTTTCTCATCCAGGTTAACCAATATGGAAATAGCCCTCGGTCGTTAGCCCAGTCTCCAGCAACGATGTCAAGTAAGTAAACATACCGGTACCCGTTATTAATAGTAGCCTATAAACGAAAGTTCACTTCATTGGTGACCTAATGGTGGAGGCGTTATTCCTATTATTAGAGCAGGGAGCATCATGTGACCGATTTGTAAGTAACCACCAGTGAATAGTCTCTATTCACTCTTCTTTGCTTTCTATCATTCGCCCTTACCCTTCATGTGGACCTGGAGTATAAGTTGTATAAAATAATCGCATTTCAGGAGGGACAATGGCATCATTGCTATCATCAACATGGCATTAACCCCCAGTCCCTGGTCCATATATCTGCAAACAATCTAAAATTGCAGATGAGAATGTAGCATTTACAGGGTTACACCCCCCTCATACAGGGTCTTTATAGGCATATTTAAATAAAAGTATTATATCTATCTTTCTTGGGGTACTGGGGGAGATAGCTTAATGTAAGTCCAATTTGCATTACCGTCTTTCCCCATTAATGTTTTTCAGGCGTGATGGTTGTCGGTGGGACAACTGCAGCAACGAGATATTGACATTCTAATTATGACGTGAGCCAGTCAGCAGTATTGGGGTTGGAGCTGATCAGATCAAGAAACAATTCTAAATGTATTTAAATTGTTTAAAAAAATCACATTTACATTTATCAGTATGAAGAAAACATCTTTGTTTTTGTTTGGTTATGTAGAATAATCAAAAAAACGAAACTATATTACTCGTGACCTTTCCGCCCATTTACACTGTCCAGTACTCCGCAGAGCAGCAGCTTCTCCAGTTTCAAATTTTTATAATAGCCTATAGCAAGAGTCTTTACTTCGCTCTCTTCTTGTTTTCCGTTATCCTTCTGTATTTCTTAGGCCCCATCCACACTAATAAGTTTTTGTTTTAAAACGCATACGTTTTGCTACATTTACGCCTAGTGTCCACACTACTCCAGTGTTTTATAACCCCTAAAACAGAGACTTTTGGAAATGCTGCTGGCCCTCCGAATTTGATTTTAGTGAGGACGGGCAGAAACTGAGACATTTTAAAATGATGACAGCCACGATGTGTCCTTCCCCGATTCGTCACTCCCCTATCACATGATCCTTCTCCGGAAGAAAACAAACGACATCAGCCTTGACTACCAGCGGTTAATTCAACATTGATAACAAATAACAACACTTACTTTCAGTAACGGTTCCACCTGGTTGTCGGTCAACAACATGTCGTCATGTGTCTTTTCCTAAACACTTTTCCTTGACCTCGATGGAAAACATGAGGTCAAAGAAAGATGTGAAGGAGAATTCATAAGGACTTAGGAAAAGACAGAATCCCACTGCACTTACACTACGCTACATAATTATGCGACGGCGGATGTTATTGACGTGGGTCTGCCGTGGTCGCTTTAAATGTTGCTGCCGCAAGGAATTGTGGGACAGCATTATCTCCTTTCCTTTGGTAAAAGATGGTAGTTTATCTTATGGTAAGAGAGATAAGAAAGGAAGCATTGAAGCACCTTTCCTTATCATTTAGAGAATTCCACCAGCTCTTATCATGGCTGCCACTCAGATACTTCACTCAGTTAGGAACCTTCTTAAGTAAAAGACTATTCCCCCGCACTCCATGTTTGTAAAAGTTTTGGCCTGCCATACTGGTGTCTTGTGTTCTGTGAACAACGATGCAGCGGAAACAAAAGAGGTGCGAAATCGGGCTCCTGGGCTGATGATTAGAATTTAGGGTTCCGCAGTATTATGAAGGAATAAACAAATATCATTTCAACATAAATATATATATATATATATATATATATATATATATATAAGGACACACTGTAGGTGGTTGTTGTAATAGCTGACTAACATTTCTTTTTTCTGTCTCGCACAGAACGACCATCCTACGCCCCTCCCCCTCCCCCTGCCCCGACAACAGTAAGTGTCCAGCTCTTGGTTTCAGTCTCAGCGTTTACTGTTTAGTGGCCAAAGGGCCGTGTTAGCTCTGCACACTCTTTCTGGTTCCTTGTTATCTTTCTCTCTTGCTGTCTTACTTCCTCTTTCTCCACATGTTCTATTGCTTTCATTGAACTTCTTTCTTTCTGAACACACAGAGGTTGCCACAGATTTGTTCAGCTCTCCATCATCGCTCTCACTCCTGCTTTTTCCGGTCATGCCACCACTTATTTAAGGTCTTGCACAGAAGGGGGTCAACGTGCCTCATGTGATTTTTACAAAGCATTATTGTTATTGGGGAACACGTTTCTGTATAATCTGATTTTAAAATCTTAAACGTTCCCGATGTCAAATTTCTGAGTTTAACATCCAGGAGCAGGGCACAGCATTGTGTAAAGCTGAAATGCAATGGTGTGAGAACACGGCTAATCAAATGCAACTTGTGCTTAATAGGAGGGGGGATCTGAGCTTGTTGCAGGATCCTGATTTCCATGCAACATTCACATGTAGTGCACTGCCGGCCAGTTGCCTTTGTTTTTGCCTTGCATGATGACGTCATGGAAAACAAACAGGCCAAACTATACATATATTTTCACGTTTTCCCCCTTTTCACTTATTTCTGTTGAGCCCTCTTCCTCCTCTTGTTTGTGAGCCATTTCTCATTCGTGTTTTGTCTCATTTGTCTTCCATCAGCAAATGCCTTCCACCCCAGGGTTTGTGGGCTACAACCCTTACAGCCATCTGGCCTACAACAACCTCCGGCTGGGAGGGAGCTCCGGAGGCTCCAGCAGGGTAATGAATTTAAAAACAAAAAAAAAAACAGAAAATGGGATGGGTACAGGATAAGAGGGAGGGTAGTCTTGGGCTAAATACAGGGGCACGTATATGGGGAAAAGTAGAAAGAGCACCATTAAAAGGCCCCCCCCCCCAATCATTCCCACAGCCATACAGTGAAATATGCCACAGTTGGGGCTCAGTGCGTGATGGAAACAGCTGAGTTTTTCCTCTAATCATCAAGACCATTGGTTCATTTAGCCACTAAAACTTCCCAAACTTGACCCCACAAATGATGTGGTACACTTTAAAGTGTTAGTAGGTTGCTAAGTGCAAGAATTGAGCTTTAGTTAGGAGTTTAAATGTAGTTACTTCTCCAAATGAGTGGTGCTTAAAATTCAGAAGGAAAAAAAGAACGTAGTTTATGGTTACATGTTTTTGGAAAGTGTATCACAATAATTGTGACTCTTCCAGACTTTTCCAAACAGGCACTACAATACTTTTAAATCAGTTACACCAAACGTACTGACTAGCAAATAAGCAAATAAAAACAACTTCTAAATTACTGGGGGAAACATAAGCAATCGTTTTGATTGATAATGAATCTGTTTCTTCCTTGAAAAGCTTGCCAAAGGCTGTACATGTTCTACTTTTCAGTTTGAGTGCATGAGTTTGCGTCTCTTTGTTCTGCTTGTAAGGTACAAGAGTCAAAATACCACTCTTAATGTGTTTCTGCATTTTTCTGACATGGCTCTTTCAGACTATCACTAAATGTTTGATGGTTGAGCCATGTGTTGATGAGACAGATGATGACATGATGATGTCAAGACAGAAAAGTGTCATCAGTTTGCCGTTTCCCTCTTAAGTACAACACATTTGGTAAAATTGCTCCTTTTCTGGAGAGTTGGTAGACGTGTGTCACCGCTGGGGAATAGGATGATGGTGTATCCTGACACGCCGCTGTGGTTCAGTTGGCGTACACAGAAAACAAGGGGTGCTGGTGTGTGTTGCCCTTTTTAATGCCTCTTCGTAGACCCATCACCCACACCTCAGTAGATGAGGTTTTTAAGATGTTTCTGAACAGCCATTAGATTTGTCACTAGGTGGTTCAACTTTAAAGAGCGTGTAGCCCTTGATGTATTTTTCACACTGGCTGTTATATTGGGGATGGCAATTTCTTTTTCACATTTCTATAAATGTTGTTACACTGTAAAAGTAACGCTGTACACAAGGAGAACATGTATGGACGGAATAATTCCACCTTTTTTTAGACTTGTGCACAACTGTCCCATCTTAAAAGGTTAATATAGAGTGAATATAAAATCGAATTAACGTTGCATTTAAAGACAGAGATTTACATCATTAATCTGGGTATCTGCAGGTCTTAAAGTCTTAAAGAGCATTGATTTTATTTTCCTCCAAAAGGCCTCAGAAGGTATTAAAAAGTCTTCATTCATTTCAGTAAGTTAGTTATAAAATGTTTTTGTATCCGATTGCAAGCTACCAGGAGACGTCTACATATTTGAACTACAAGTGGGGTTGTTTTGTCAGTGGATTGTGTTGCAGGAGGCTGTACAATCCTGTTTTGTGGAGGTTCAGTCAGCACCAGCAAACGACTGCTAGCTACAGTAGCTAGGGAGCTCATTGCCTCATAATGGGCAAGTCTCCGTTAGTCAACTTAGCAAAAACGTAACTTATTAATTGATTCTTCATTGGTTAATTCATCCATAATAATAAATAATTCTAAGAATAATTGTCGGAAAGTTGGAAAATGCTTCATTTTAACCATTATGTTTTCAAGGTTAGGAATATGCTTGAATTTGAATATACTCGTTGAAAAATGCTTGATTTTCAACACAATCTGGTGTTTCATCATCGACACAATCACTCATTTAAACCAAAAGTCATATTTGAAATGAAACGATCCCGTCGTCATATTTGTTTGTTGTCTCCTGGCATATATAGTAACATGTTAGATGATGATAAAGGCTTCAAGAGTTTGGACATTTTTGGTTTAGGTAGCTGGAAAGTGCTTGGAAAGTGCTTGAATTTTACTCTTAAAAAGCTGTACGAACCCTGTAATTTGGCCTCTATGATAGCGAAATGAGAATTAAATTGTATTCTATTACAAAAACCTTAAATATAAGTTGGTGAACTTGCAGATACCCTGTTAATGTGAGGTACAAATATATCCTTTTTGATTGGGACACTTTAATACATCCCTCGGTTGTGGTGGGAGTGCACAAAACTCACATGGCTGTTGTTTTCCTGCCTGGCAGTGAGTTAAATAGACACCAGCAGCATTTTCCCCTTTTGTAATGGTTTCACTCCTTTTTTGACGGAAAAAGGAGTGAAAGTAAAAATACTTCAACCCATTGGCTGCTAAGAATTCATTTACATCCACACATGCATGTAAATGAATTGGCATGCATCATATTTATCCAGCTGTAAGAAAGCATTCAGGACCACTTAAGAGTTGTGTATTGTCATTTTTACATGTACACCTCTTATTTTGCCTCACCATGATCAGACCATAATCAGCTGATGTTTTATGACAGATTGTTTGTTTGCTTCTCTCTCTAAACCTCTGTCCCTTTTTGTTTGTTTCCCCTTTATCTACATCCCCTCCATCTCCTCATTCACACCCTTCTCCCCCTCTTTGTCCCCCTTTTCTCTCTCTCTCGGCCTTCCTCCCACAGAACTCCTCAGGCATCACCGTCCCAAAGCCGCCCAAACCTCCAGACAAGCCACTGATGCCTTACATGCGGTACAGCCGGAAGGTAAGCAGGAAGGTAAGACACCCATCCACGGTGTCTGCTTTTACTGCTTGTCCTCCCATCCCCTGAACAGTTGCAGGGGTGTTAGGGCGGGAAACAGCCAAGCCATGACGCCTTCACCACCACCTCAGCCACCTTAGTGGAGCCTCTTCACTCTGTTATCCCGTCGGCTTACAGCAGCTTCCTGTGTTTGTCGACGCTAAAGAGAAACAACATCTCCTTGTGTTTCCTTCTGCAAGCATGATCTGCTCCTGCCTTCCTTCCCCCCCTCTTGTGCTCATCGCTTCGCTGCTTCTCTAGTTTTAGTGCTGACATGTTAACATTGAATACTGCATAAAGACAAAATCTACTCTAAAAACTCATGTTGACGTAAAACTGGTGATTCTGTCTTTAGACATACTCCATCTCATTCCATCCAGTCTTTTTGCAACACGTAATGTGCTTTATGCCAGTTAATAATTCTTTCCAATAGAGTCATCATTTTGGAGCTAATGTTTGTTTCCTTTGCACTTTTCCTCCTATATTTCCTTCACTGTCCTCTTGTAACCTAACTTACGATTAACTGCAGTTGCCCTGTAGTGACCGTGTGTGTGTGTGTGTGTGTGTGTGTGTGTGTGTGCGTGTGCGCGCACATGCAAGGTATGGGACCAAGTGAAGGCATCCAACCCGGACCTGAAGCTGTGGGAGATTGGAAAGATTATCGGAGGGATGTGGAGGGACCTGACGGATGAGGAGAAACAGGACTACCTGAACGAGTACGAAGCTGAGAAGGTGAGCTTACCTGAAGAGTCCTCATTACAGCCGGGGTTCAGGTCTACACAGTACTGTCCATACCTTGCAGTATTTTTATTTGTGTACACTTTGCATAGTTCTGTTGTTCGTAAGTCTTTGAAAGCAGATTGTGTTGGTGGAAAGGAACAATCTGTAGATCTGCAGATACTGTGGATTCCTCAAATACTGTTAGTATGATAAGACTTGGTGAGTTTGAAGCCAATGGATTTGAGAGCAACAGACATTTAGAAGCAGTAACCAAAATTGCTGGGATTTTTTTCTAAAATCAAAATAATAAATTATCAAAATTGTCATTAATTGTCATCCATTATATAGCATTAATGTAGATATTTGCTTTCTGACATGCATTGGGTTCTGACTGGAGATGGGTGGATACTTCAATACTCGCAAGCTGCTTATTTGGTATCGATGTCTTTATAAAAATGACCATTATATTGAAAAATCACACACCCATTTAAGAAATGATTAGTATCGGTGCTAAAATTGTAAAAGTATTGGTATCATATCGAATTTAAAAAGTTTGGTATCGCCCATCCCTGCTTCTGACAACAGAAGTCTGTAGTGTCGTTTTCCAAACGTGGCTCAACTAATTCAGGCTAAAATGATCCTTATCCTGCTGAAGGCCACATAGCATTGTTTTTCTGGCAGAAAAGTGCTGGCAGGTTGCTGGGGAGCACTGGGATGAAGGTTGTGCGGTGAGAGAAGAAAACGCTGCATGTGGGTTTTGTTTCTATGACAGCAATATCTTAACGCTATATTAAGGGCGTCACTACACAAACAACAAGCTTACAACACGTAGGGTGATAAAAGCGCAACACTCACCAGCTGGGTGCAGCGCCTTTTCTCTAAGCGGCCGCATGTAGCCGCATACGCTCGCTTCTCATTGAAAAACAACAATTGAAAAAAGACGCTGGTGCTCAGAAAAAAAGCTAGGTGGACACAGGCCCTGATCTGCCTCTTTCTATGTATTTATTGTTTCAATCCAAGAATAAAAATCCTGTGATGCAAGTTTTAGTGCTCAAATAACAAAAAATGTTTTTTTTGTTAGAGGACCTCAGGCCCCACCCTCTGGAAAAGCGCTTAAAACCAGTCTGTAGGGGTTGGTGGTTTGATGGAGTATTAATTGTCCTAAGACACTTTTGACATACAATTCTGTAAACTTAAGAACAAATGACGAGTCACACAAACGATCATTAGATTTCCGTATCATCTTGCTAAGCTTTTTTTGCTTGTTGCCCCCCAGATTGAGTATAACGACTCTTTGAAGGCGTACCACAACTCACCAGCCTACCTGGCCTACGTCAACGCTAAGAACCGGGCCGAGGCTGCAATGGAGGAGGAGAGCAGACAGAGGCAGAGTCGCATGGACAAAGGAGAGCCGTACATGAGCATTCAGCCCGCTGAAGACCCTGATGGTAGGTTTCAGATAGGGAGGTTTGAAAGTGCATCGGGAAAAACATGAGGTGAAATGAAAGCCAGTGCATTCATAATGAGAAAAAGTGGAGTTACAAAGTACTGCAAGCAGTTTTTAGTTAGATATCTTTTGTTTTTTGCACTTAAAATGCTTTGAAGGTAATTTTAGGACGGACATCTTCAAAGTACATGTAAATGTAAGCAGTTGCTTACCTCCCTCGTGGTGGTCCGTTAAGTGTCCTCTTTTCCCTCTGTCCAGACTACGACGATGGTTTTTCAGTGAAGCACACAGCAGCCGCTCGCTTCCAGAGGAACCACCGGCTCATCAGTGACATCCTCAGTGAGATTGTGGTGCCGGACGTCCGCTCGGTGGTCACCACAGCCCGCATGCAGGTCCTTAAGAGGCAGGTCCAGTCTCTTATGGTGCACCAGGTAGGCTGAAGGGACATATTCTGAGACGAGCTCAGTGGCTTTTTGTTTTTTTTCTTTCTGAAAAAGCTTTCTTATTGGAGAATGTTGTCCTGTGCATATGGTGAGCAAATGTCATGCATACTCGCTGTGGTTCATCTGCGTCTCTTGTGTGTTCCAGAGGAAGCTGGAGGCAGAACTTCTGCAGATTGAGGATCGCCACCAAGACAAGAAAAGACGCTTCCTGGAGACCACGGACTCATTCAACACTGAACTCAAGCGGGTACAGCACTACTTACTTACCTAGAGGCAGCTGAGTGAGAAGTAATGAGGAGATTTCATTCCAGATCGCTAAACATCCATTTTTTGGAATAATTTGTAACCAAAGACTCATGTTATTAAATTACCCTTGAACTAATTATGGACCCCAACAGAGAGGAAGAGAATTATTGTGTATCATGCATTGAATTCTCATGTTACGAATTGTAAAAGTTGAAAAGAGCATTCATACCGAATGTTTTCACCTCCTCTTTATTTACACTAACAGTGCAGTGCCCGCTCAGAATACAGACAGAGATTCCTTCCTTTACAGTGAGATGATGCTGCTACAGCGCCACCTATTGGCCAAATGGCACCAAATTTGTCATGGTCACTCAGACGTCATATCTTCAAATGTCCACCAAATGTGGATGATGAATGTTTTTCAAATCTGAAAAAGTGACTTTTTCCGGCTTGGTCACAAGATGTTCAGTACCAAATTTGGTGACGATTGCGCAAAACCTATTTAACAATATATGCCAAATAAAAACTGTTACTTTGTATTCTTATGTAAAAATCCAGTCATGTTTTCTTCCTGTAAAACAAGAAGCTTGAACCAACCAATTTCAGCCAGTAATATCATGACATCCTGCCATCAAGTCTTCAACTTTTAGTGGCACAGTGCTAAGATTCATTAGTTAGCTAGCTAGCATGAGCATGGTACGTCAGTGTGTCACAGCCACTTTTCAACGATCAAATCAAATTCCTCCCAACATTATGTCCCGCCTGCTGATCCTGTTTCACTCTGAAATACGTCACAATATTGTCTTACTGGTGTTTCCTGTGTCTCCAGCTGTGCAGTCAGAAGGTTGAGGTGGACATGGAGAAGCTGGCAGCAGAGATGGCGGCTGCTGAAGAGGCAGCCAGGCGTCGGGCGGAGGAGAGAGAGCGCGAGGCGGCCGAGCAGGCAGAGAAAGCTGCTCAGCAGGCTCAACAACAACAACAACAGCAACAACAAGAGGCTGCTGGAAACAAAGCTGCAGATCAGGGCAGTGCTAATGCTAGCAGCACAGCTAACCCCAGCTCAGGGACCAAGGAGGAGGACAAGCCCACACCAATGGAGACAGGTACCTACATTGTTTAAAAAATGGTTTTGTTTATAAAACTAAAAAGTGTCATGTTTAATTAAAATTAAACATTCAAATTGAGTCTGAAGACGCATGAATTGAACTCAAGTGAAGCACTTTACATTAACATTATTATTAAAAGGGCTGTATAAAAAGAATTGATTAGTCCCCTATGAAGTCAAAAATCCACTTTGTAGTTTTAATAATGAAGAATGAAGTCCTGAAAAACACCTTTTTAAAAGTCGCTTTAATCACTGAAAGGATTTTGAGCGTTACCTAATTAGACACACTCTGCTTTTTAACCAAGGGTTAAACACCAAGTGCTTACCTCATTGTGTAGTGGTCTCAGTACAAACAAATTGTATCTACTGTTGCATCAGATTCTTTGTAGATCAGTTTTTTGACACATGGCTTGGTATGAAGGTTGATTGCATTCCAAAAGCTGCTAGCAGTGATGACAGAGGGGCTGTTCATATGGCAACAAAAACCCAATGAACTGTTGGATCAGTCAGAAGTTTTCCCACATTCAAAACAGATACTCATACTTCATTTATCAATATATGACTGCACCGCAGAACATTTAGTTTGTCCTTGTGGAAACACCTTATTTACAGAGGAATGTTATTACATTTGGGTGAATATGGTTTTAAACCAGTTTTATGGAGACTTTAAAGGATAAGTCTGGTGATAATCTATATTTTTCTTGTCAACAAATCCCATGAAAAGACCCAAACCAAGTATTTTGTGTGTATCTAAAGGCTGATAAATGTTAATCTTCTGCGCCATAGAGCTCCAAACTAAACGGTACTCGACAGATTTAGCATCACACACCTGAAACGCACAGTTTAAATCGATGCAGCAGAACCGGCAATGCCGTCTTTTTGTTAATCCACACATTCTTTTTCCTCATCAAAACCTGATGCCTACATTACCCACAATGCAACTCGACCACCAAGAAGGTGTGTTATGCTAGTAGAGGCTAATGTAGCCTTGAGCGGGCTACAGAGGTCTGGTAAGCTCACTTCTTTCTAACGCCACACCTCCAGATTTCTTTCATCTTCAAATTTGTAGTCTTCAGCCCCAACCCATGCTGACTCAAGTGACATCACTTGAGGCAGTTTATCAGACTTCAAACTGTTCTTTCTGGAGACACTAAAAGCTTTACAGAACTTGTTTCACATCATCAGTAGTACTCCCCAAGACCTCTCACTCTCTGTCTGTGTGTGTCCTTCATTCCCTTCCCAGATGAGGCGGCACCTGCAGAGCCCTCCTCAGACCCCCCGCCTGCTCCACCTCCTCCATCTGACCCCCCCTCCTCTGCCTCTGATAAAGCAACCCCTCCCCCCGAGCCCCCCAGGGAGAGCAACACTCCCAGCAGCAGCGCCCCCAGCGACGACAGCAGCAGCAGCAGCAGCAGCATGCCCCCTCCTTCTTCAGAAAGCACCCCTGCAGCTGCAGCAGCCCCAGCAGCAGCCCCTGAAGCCCCAGCGGCACAGGAATCCAATTCCAGTGCCGCTAACCCCAATGCGGCTGCAGCACCTCCGCCTCCCCCTGCCTCAGAAGAACCAGCCCCCCCACCACCACCTCTACTACCCTCCAGCCAGAGCAACCAACAGTATGATATGTAATAGTCAGTTAGTCAGATACAAAGTGGTAGCTGTAGCTCCTCCCTGTGCTGCCGCGCTGTAGCTGTGCAGCAGGTGTGGAAGAAGTGGGACTTTCAGTGGGCTCTATCATAACAGATCTTGTGAATGAGAAGTGCTGGATGGTTGAGGGTCTGATAGTAATGGTCAATAAATAGTTAACATGTATTTCATACGAAAGTGTTGTAGGGTCTTCATCATCCAGCCTCATGTAAGCTGGACCAAACAAGACCCTGTAGGGGAAATTAGGATTTCACTTAAATCTGTGTACGCTTCCTTTAAATTTATCCAGCATGCCTGGTGATGATGCGAGTGAATTAATTGAAATGTCACCAAAGAGTACAACATTTGACCTGACTGTTTGTGCTCCAGGCATGGTACAAGCCATTCCTCTTTTCTAATCATGTTACTTGATGGAATTTTTTTTTTTTTTTTTTTAGTATAAAATAACCACATACAGACTTCAAACAGGATTCTAGGGGTGTGTGAAATGGCAAGCAGTCAGCAGTAACCCCGCTGGCTGCTTGGACGTCACATACAGGTATCTAATCCGACACCTAACATCACTGTTACTACTGTCTGCTCCTATTTATTGTCCAAAATCCTCAGATACATTTCCAGTTGGCAGGGTCCACATTCACAACATTAGCAGTTTATACCAGATTATATGTCTGCTTGAGTTGCCCTGAAGTCCAACGTTAAAACTAATTCTACATGGCACCGCAACTAATGATCATTTTCATTATAATTAATCATCCGTCTATACAAAATGTCCAAAAATGGTGAAAATGCATGAATTGCAACTTCCCAGAGCCCAAGATGACGTATGAAAATGTCTTGATTTGTTCGACCAACAGTCCAAAACCCACAGATATTCAGTTTACACTTAAATATAACAGAGAAAAGCAGCAGATTCTCACATTTGAGAGGCTGGAACTACAGAGTGTTTGGCATTTTTTCACTACTTTTGCTTGAAAAATGATTGAATCGATTATCAACATGGTTGTTTTTCTGTTGATCGACTCATTGTTAAATCGACTAACTGTTCGAGCTGTAATTCCATGTCACCGTGCTACTGTGTGATGGGCACACATTACCAGCTGCAGCGTTGCTACTGTTTCAAAGAAGTGTATGCGGTGTTCCATAATACTTGTCTATGACACCAGGAGAAAGTGATTTTCAGGAGTTGTCTACACATAGTTCAAATGCAAAACTCAAAACTTCCACTGTGTAGACTTTGTACTGTTGGATGTGGCTGAAATGTTTGAATTACACATACTTGTATAGTGCTCAGTCTTGATGTATAAACCTTTAAATCAGCCCTTATATTTTTATTAAATAAGACCACAGCTCAAGGGGTTTTAGTACATTACATAATTAAATGTTCAGAGTCCGAATTGTCTGAAAGCCCTGTGTGTATTCTGGTGATAAAGGGCAACCTCGCATGAAAGGACCCGCACCCCACCCCATTTAAAACCTCAGAATTTTGTAGTTTATCAGTTTGTGTGATTTGCAAAACTACTACTGTTACTTCTACTTTGTGTTTTTAGAGATCTAGCGGAACCTTTTTAGATTAATACAAATGAATTCAGCCTTTGTATTAAACTCAAACTCTTGAATCAGATGCCATTTCTAACATGTTTCAGTTTGACTGGGGGATGACTCATCTTGTGGTAGTGCAGATGATTGTTTCCAGGTCTGACAAGAGCATGGTTGAAGGCGCATTTTAATTATTTGTGCACCCACATTCTGCATGCAATGCTTAATACTAACCATAAACCTGCAAGCATTTGAGCAATTACTGAAGTCTTAGTCAAGGAGTTGAGGCTGAGGAAAACTGTTTGAAATGTAAAAAGTGTAGGGCAAAACACGACGTGCACAAGAAAAAAAAAATGACATTATGGGCATGTCTCCAAGGTGCTTTTTAAAATCTGTGGATGATAAAATGACTTGCATTGAGTGTAAAAAGTTGACATGGGTGTTTGTTCCCTCATATTCATCACATTTATGTAGAAAGAACAAACACACTCTATTAGCATTGAATCTGTTAGAGCTTCTCTACAAGTTGAGGCTATTTTTTAAAGACTATGTTCCTCCTTTAGAGTGCATATTCCTGTTGACACCACAAGCATTGAACCTCGGCAGAGAAATGCACACGCTACCCTCATCCAAATGTAACCTCAGTCACTTGTGCATTTAAAGGACTGTTTTCTTACTTGAATTGGACTGTTTTTAGTAATATGCCTCTGTTTTTTGCATCTTTCTTTTGTACTGTCTAAACTTATCTATCCAAATAAAGATGATTTCTCAGTCTTTCAACTTCTTTATTTATTATATCTTCTCTTAATTTGGCCATTGTTTCAGAAATCAGATTTTAGTTCAAAACTGATGTCTTGGATTTTTATGTAGGTATTATTTTATCATGGTTGTCCACTGTAGTATTGGTCTGCAACATTTTAAAAGGAAAACGCAAAGGAAATGATGGTAGAAGTACACCATAGCTCATAATTGGGGAAACAGGGAAGTACTACAAGTAAACAAGCAGAAAAACATGCAGCAGAAATTTAAATTAGAGCGCTATACAGTGCAGTGTGCTGTCTGTATGGAGTCCCAAAGTGTTAAATATTAAATAGGGATTGTGAAATAATTATATGAATAAATACAGACAAAATATGTAATGTGATATTACAATACTCCAATACATTTTTAAAACTGAACACTTTGGGTCTCCATATTAATGAGCATTAATGAATATGTGTAAAATTATTTTAAACAATAATGTAGTCTCAAGTATATAATAGAATATATCATGGAGTAGAATATGTGGCAGTGTTGCGTAAAACAAACTTTTGCTCAGTTTATTATCTTTACCTTGTTATACCATGAAACATTCTTATTTCACAAAACCAGCGTATCTCGTTAAAGCAGACGTTTCTATTATAACATGATAAACATATAGCAAGATGATCTAGACATGTGGTAGGGTGTATTTATGTATTATGGTGGAGGGTTGCTTTCATCTTGTTTGTGCGCCTGTGTGTAATTGGTGTCAATGGTTGTCAATGTCCAGGCCACAACTTGGTAGGTAGGCCTACCAGTCTGTGCAGTGTTGGGAAATATGGAAGCTATTTAACCAAAAACAATTCATGCATTTTCCATAAAACTATTTCTGTTTTTTATGCATATTTTTATTTGAGAAAAAGAGCATTGTCCACAAACATTTGACAAACATTTTCCTTTTTTCTCCCCCACCCATGCTGTCTTTAAGAAAAACAGGGGATTATAATACCAAATTGAATAGTAAAGTAAAATAAACACATACATATGCAAAAAAATAAATAAAACATATACACACAGCATATACACAAATTAACATTTCACATAGAAAAACGATATATGTATATACTTATAAACTATAAATAAATAAAATCTGTGGAGGAAAATTATTTCTATTAAATAGAAGAAGCACTAAAATCTAGTGCAACGTGTAAAGAGGTGTGCCCTATTTTTCCAGAGTAGTGATACATTTTGGCATTGATTTGGAGTCATGTTACATGGAAGCTATTGAAAAAACTGCCATTACATTCTAATTAATGAATTACACATTAGCAAGTGTGCTACCTGAGACCTATTTTTTTACATAAAAAATGTTCACAAATATGGACAAGTTAGCATGAAGGTATTGAAAAAAGCAGCGGTATTGTGTCATTTATAAAGTAATTTATTGATGGTCCCTAAATCAACCCTCAGCGGTTAGGCGCGAGGGCTGGGAGGTGCGCTAACCGTCCTCGTGCTGCTAACACTGGGGGAAACTGAGTAAGAGGACGCCGCTGGATCCGGAGGGAATGTCTGTCGAATAACCAACTTAAAACTCACTTCACCACAGTGTTTCAATGTATGTAGCACACTGAATAACCCCCCCTGCACTATTATTATAAAGTGTATAAAGTAGTTTGGTTTATTGCAAACGTTTGTAGTCCAGTGAAATGTACCTTTACCTTGCCTATTGCAGTATTGTTTGGGCTGCCACCAATCTCACTAATATCCTTTCTTTACAAAAGAGATCAGTCAGACTCACTACATCGAATATTCTCTCTATTTGTAAATATTAAATATATTAAAATACTACACGTGTGATTTGGTAACTCTATCATTTAATACATTTTTCTCAGACAAAATTCATCCACACATAATAACACCAGGTGTGTAAATGAATTGCATCTTGCAATATTTAGAACAACTTTGTGTCAATTCTTTGTCACATACATGGAAGCTCAGCTGTGGAATAATGATATTTCTGTATCTTGTTACTTGTGCAAATGAATAACTTACCCCCTTTCTTCTCTTCAGTATAAAGACAACATATTTTGAGTTGAGTATCTTGTGTTTAAAGTTATTAAAGTCATACCTGTAGGCGTGGCTCAAATCTAGAGGCTATGGGATGGCTGACACCTGGCTGACGCCGTGTGTAGATGGATAAACGGCATTTCAGTGACACTCCGGACTGACGCGCACGATCCGCGTCACCGGCGCCTCTGACGGTGGGAGGAGAAGCTCACCGGAGCGCAGCAGCGCAGCAGACACACAGATGCTTAGTGTCGGTCACCATGAGCCACCGGCGGCACCGCGCGCTCAGCTGCCTCTCCATCGCGCTCGTCCTGCTGCTGCCTCGCGGACGTCCCGGGCGCGTCGCGGTGGCGGCGGAGTACTCCTCCTCCAAAACCGACATGGACTACGAGTTCGGGGACTACCGGGGGAAGTGGTGCATCGACGACCACGGTTTTGTTTACGGCATCGGAGAGGTTTATTACCCGAGCCCCACGGCGTGTCCGTGCACGTGCACCGTGGACGGCCCTGTGTGCGTCCGACCCAAGTGTCCCCGCATCCACCCCTGGTGCACGCGGATCAGATATAAGGCATGCTGTCCGGTGTGTGAGGCTATGGCCAGGGTCTGTGTCTACGGGGGCAAAACGTACCGGCTCCTAGAGGAGTTCAGGGTGAGAAAGATCCAAACTTCTACACCACCACCCCCTCCCTCCCCTGTCCTATTCACAAGTTCACACAGCTCCAAATGTATTTAATGAGACAGCTCGTGCGTTATTTGACATTTACACATCACCTATGTATAATAAAGTATCAGAATAATAGTGTATTGGTAGTTTACATGTACAGGAGCTATGCAGTGACGCACTGTACTTAATGGTATCTTTAGTTTTTTGTAACTTCTGTCTGCATGACATAATATTATTGACATGTAAACTTAAAGGTGTCTGGTAATGAATCGTGATAACGTTCTATTTGATATTCCATCATATTAATATAAGAGGTTCATATAGGCTATGGAAAATAGAATATATGATATACGCATATGATCATGGCTGGATTAACCCAATGGCTTTGCCCTTCCCCACTCTGCATTGTGCATCAGGTACGGTTGCACACAGCAGACTACACATGCAGCTTCATAATATTTTGCCTATAAACCAACCCATGCTGTCATCACCTGTGAAATGATTTATTGATGATATATTGTGAAATGGTTGTAGAACTTGTGATAAATTCACACATGCTTTTTTTTTGTGAGGGAGGGATCCCAGGATAGCTGTCCTCTCCAGTCTGTTAATCCAGCCTTGATAAAGTTATTTCTCAATAGAAAGCTTAAAGCTGCACTAGTCGTTTTTTTTATATTAACAACGAAACAAATTACTATGTGGAATGTGAAAAGAGTCCCCTGTAGTGACAAACCCATAGAATTACTACCTGCTCAGGCGCAAACCCCCCAGCAGACAGACACAGTTAGCAACTATCTGTGCAACATAGTGGAGCATTTAGCAGCTGAAGAGCCAGATATTTCTCTCAGGAGCTGGTAGAGGGCAAAAACAACTACATTTATCCAAATGAATGATAATACTGCAATAGGCAACTGCTTGCTTACAAGTTAGCCATAACAGCCTTTTAAGGTGATAATATGTCAGTGTTGTGTTTTCAGCTTGTTTCTGCTGCCCCCAAGTGGCCAAAAAATCTGTTAATGTGTAACTGCGGTTTTAACATTTCTACATAATGTAGGGGTGGGCGATATGGCCAAAATCTGCAAATTCAAATAAGAAATGGTTTAAAATAACCACACCATACTTCGTGCTTCTGTATTTACGCTCCTCCTCCATGTTTTCCTGTCACTCTCTTCTTCTGCGGCAGTTGGCAAACCAGCTTAGAGGTGCATTGCCGCCACCAACTGTCGCTCTCACGTCTCGTCCTGCAGTCCTGCTGCCCAAATCATGTTACTTTGCGAGGCAGCTGGATTCGCGAGATCACAAGATCACATGAGAATCCAGCCCTGATTTGCCAAATCTCTACCGGTGGACACGTTTCTACGTACAGTGTATACCGTCATATCGCCCAACCCTATACATATGTCATAACAGCATATGATTGACAAGTGTTATATTGTGACGCTTCTATGAGCTGATTAACATTTAATAATGAAAAGAGGGGCAGTCTTGTTTGTGTTGCATCATCATGCCAACAAACAGCTTCCATGCTGACATGCAGTCATGTGCTGGAACGAGCTGCCTGATGAAATCAGGTCAGCAGAATCAGTGACCTCTTTTAAATCTTTTCTTAAAACATACTATTATTGGAGAGCTTTTCCTAATTTTTCTTGATTTTATTGACTACAGTTTTTGCTGGTTTTATTTATTTTCTTGTTTTATTAGTTTTTCTTGTTTTATTTGTTTTTATTTATTCATTTGTTTTTATTTTATTTATTAATTTATTGTAAAATGTTATGATCTGCTTGTTGTGAAGTTGTTGCCTTGTGTGAAGCACTTTGTAAAGTGGTTTTAGAAAAGTGCTCTATAAATAAAGATTATTATTATTATTATTATTATTATGTGCTCAGTGGTAATTGAGCTGTGGGAGGACAGACATCGACTGTATTTTATGATACTGATGGTGCATTAGACAATGTGCATTCAACTAGTCCAAGGACACCAGAAACAAATCAGCTGTCTTTGTTGGACATTGACTGCCTGCACACGTGCATGTGGCGTGCAGGTTTTGCCACATCCTCTGTGACACACCAGTGAGATTGAGTCTACCAGTCATGTCTCTCTCATTTGTTTACTGTAATTACACCAAATGGTCACAATTAATGAGACAGTACTGATTGTTCAAATGGCCACATGTAAAACTTTGAAGACAATGAAATTCAATTGTCTGTGTTCCAGTTGTCGAGGTGTGAGCGATGTCGCTGCGAGGCCAACAGAGAGGTGTACTGCAGCATTTCGGACTGCCCCGCGCCCCACTGCGTCAACCCCTTCTACGAACCCAACCACTGCTGCCCCATCTGTAAGACTGGTAAGACTCAGTCGCTGCTGGGTTTCCACCCAAGTGCTTTCTCTTTGTCAGCGCAACACATTGGTCCATGACAGAGTTTCTCTATAACTATTCATGGTCCACAGGGGATAACCAATGTGTTTGGTCACCCTTTGATCTTTCTTTTTGCACCACTCTCAAGCCAAGGTTTCCAACTGCACAGAGGCAATTCAAACAATGGGTATATTGTGATGGAAGAACTAAACTCAGGAATGCTCCCAAGAGGATGTACCCTTTCCTTTTTGGACACTCAACAAGCCTTTCTAATCTAGGCTCGTTGCAAAGCGTAGTTTGGTCAGAAGGTATAGGCTATGCTGTACGCATGGCTGTAATCTGCCAATAAACAGAGTAGAGTTAAATGTTCACTACGTCAGAACTTATTCAGCAAAGGCGTTTCCACGTGCCATTTAGTGCATCACCTCTTTTTCGACAAATGCAAAAACCACCTCAAGCAAGCACAAAAACTGTTTTTGCACAATTGAGGAAGTTTTATCGAATTTTGCCATTTCCATACAGCTTTTGCGATACTTGAAAGAAGTCCACCACAGCCCAGACCAAGTCTCAGTTGAGCACTTCAACTGACTTATTGGTAATTCAGTCTGTTAGTCTACATAACTGAATGAGGCAGTAACTAAATTCAATCTGATTCAATAGTATGTACCAACAAGTTTTGTTGTAAGTGGGCATAGGCAAACAACTTTGGTTTATGAATTATGGGCTCCAACTTGCAGTCCTATTTTACCTTCCATACATAGTGAATGACCAGGTTGAAATCTAATAGTCTGAATCAAGAGTTTCCCACTCACAACCTCTTAACCGGCAACAGTTTCATCCATGTGGACAAGGAATCCGCTGCCCTCTGTGCTGCTACAGGCAACTCGTAGCAGGAGCCTAACCACATGTGCTTTCATATCCCATCTCTCTCCTTAACACACACTTAAGCTTATGCCCCGTGCGTGTGTTATAGGCATCATTAGAAGGCTGTCATTGTAACAGTGTGTGTTCATCCTGCAGCTCTCAGAAGCAGCACTGGTTACGTCACCTCACCCTGCAGCTTACAGAGCCATCCCTGTTATGTCATACATGCTTTCACTGGCATTAAAGTCCCTTTCTAACATTGGTGGGATTTGTGTGTGTGTGTGTGTGTCACACAGGAATAGCAGCTGGGATAATAACTCTTGTATTATGTGTTGCTTTTTTGTAGAATAAAAGCCAAAGCAGCTAAACAATCAAAAGCATTATTTAACTGATTCATTATGACCACCTAACAGAAAACCACATGAACATGCTTTCTGCTTCCCAGTTGCCTTGCTGCTTTATGGCAGTTGTAGTTAAGTTGTAGTTTCTATTTTTGCTGGACAGACAGTGGGACAGATGGTTTGGTTTGTTGCGTCATTGTTTTGTTTGTTGTTTTTTTTTTTCCCCCACTGCTGCCAAATTCCCCCACCTCAGCTGTGTTTTTTTTATCGAACGCGGTTGGATCTGGCATCAGATGAAGTGTACTTCCTGTCCTCCTGCTGACTGGCGTTGGTAATTGTTTCGCAAGTAGCTGCCAAATAAAGGAACCCCCATCTGTGAATGAGAGAGGCAAATGATATCAAAGGCAGGCTGTTTACATTTTATGCTTGCATGGTATTCAGTATATCTGGCCCAAACAACATATAACAGCTTCACTGAAAATATCATTATATATTATAAGCACATGTTGGAGCATTTGCAGGAAGGATTTTTGCAGGAAGGAGACTAATTTAATTTGACCTTACTTAAAAGTCAGTATCTGTAGCTTTTCCTATGTGTTGCTCTTATTGTATTGCCCACCTCTATTAATATCATACACACATCAAGGCTGTTTCATAATGAACTTTAACCGCAATTGAAGTCTTTGTGCTGCATCAGACCAGAGAAACAAGCTGTAAACACAACACTGAGGGCCGTGAGACTGAATCAAAACTTTAATGTTGCGGGACGCAAAACCAAAACAATGAGCTGAAAGATGCTAAAACAGTCCACAGGGGAAATGCAGAGCTGCTCTGTGAGGCTGTACTCAGCTAAATGCTAACATCAGCATGCTAACATGCTCACAATGACAAATGTTAACATGCTAGTGTTTAGCTGGTATATTGTTTGTAACGTTCGCCATCTTAGTTTCTTGGCTGGTAGCTGTTCTTTCCTGGAGTCTCTGCTGGTTGCCTGGCAAGAATTAGTCTTGCAAACAACCATAGACCATAATTTGCTGTTTTTACACTTCAGGATTTTGTACAGATTAAACAAAGATTATATAATGTGTTAATTAGTGAGCTTTAGAAGAAGGTAAACAGATTTTGTTACCTTCTTTATGCTAAGCTAAGCTAATTGGATACTGCCATTAGCTTTATTTACCGTACAGACATGAGGTGATACCTTCTAACTCACAGCAAGAAGGCAAATAAACGTATTTCCCAAAATGCTGACCTTCCTTAAAAAGAAATAAAGGGCTTTTCACACTGATGTTAGCCACAGGCTCAGAAAGCTTTCACACGGGCACAATCCTGGCAACATTCCAAGTGGGCCCGACTTTAGCCTAAGGCTTGCTGGCTCTTCCTTGGAGAAGGATTAGCCGCGAGTTTGTGGGGTTACAATGCCGGCGGTGGCTATGGGCAGGGGTGGGCTCAGCCCACCCAAACGTGCGTCTTGCCCACCCAAAAATAAAAGTTAAGAAAAAAATGTGTTGAGCCAATGGAAAAATAGCACAGAAAGTACCAGTACCGTTTCTAACTTCTGATTGGGTGGGCAGCCTACAGCCCGCCTCCAAAGTCGCCTGCTGCCCACCCTCTCTGTCAGAAAACATTCTGCCAGAAAGCCTTTATGAAATCAGGTGAAAGACCAACAAAGTCCATATAGGCAGGGGAATATTCTATATGAGTGGATCATACGCTGGACTTTCTTGCAGTAGCCTGTGGTTTGAGTCCCACGTGAAACTTTTTACATTTTACATTATTTTAACCCCAACCATGATCTTTTCCCAAACCTTACCAAGTAGTTTTGGTGCCTAAACCTAACCGCAACCATTTCACAACGTCAACCACATGTTAGAAAGGCTTTCTAGCAGAAAGCTTCTGACAGAAAGCCTCAGCCCCACCTCACACGGTTAGCGACTTGAATGGCGATGCACCATCTCAGCCAATATTAGCTAGCTACCCAAAGCGTGAATTTGGCGCTATATTAAGATCATTCAATCCTGCCATCCATGGCTGGAGTACTCTGTTCTGCGGGATGCATGCTTCTGTTTCCCCTGTCGGAAATATGTTACTGCCAATGAGAGGGATGTTGTTTTTACCTTACGTGGTTTTAACAACTGGAAAGCGGCACTCGAGCATGACAGGGGGTTACAGAAACATGCATCCAGCCACAGTCATGTACAGGCTACAACTACGTGGTCTGAGCACAAATGCAGAGAGGCAACAGGGGAAACACCTCATACACAAACACACAGCCATATGCTGGAGAGGCCTGAGGGCACAATGGCAGGAACTTGCATCTGATCTGGACTCTGACCAGCTGTCATTTTGCCAGATTTTTGTGCCATCTTGCCAGGGATTCGAACTGGCAACCTTTGCGCTACTAGTCCGTTTCTCTAACCTCTCTGGTCTACCTACCGCCCAAGTTTCTCACCTAATATTTCGACCAGCCCATCCTAATATAGCAGGCTAAAACCGGCCCTGCAGGGTTAACCCCTGAAAATGAACTAAACATGGGGTGCCAGTGTGAAATGGGGCTAAGTTAGCCCAGAAGCCTAGACACCACAAGAAAGCTCTTTAAAATGAATCAGGAAACCAAACCCTAACGCTAACCCTAACCCAACAAGACACAAAATACTGCTTTAAGTACTAAGGCTTCATAAAAAAAAATTTAAAAAAGATTTTGTGTGAGCAACTTGCTCCTGTACTGTTTTTCCTGTCACTCTAGGTCCCAACTGCTTTGCTGGGAACAGGGTGATCCCAGGGGGGGAGCGTGTAAACATTGATGAGCAGACAGTATGCTACTGTACCTACCGGGACGGGACGTGGCACACCCATCCCCAGGCAACCTGCGAGCAGCGCCCCCAGCCCAGCCTGATACCCAGCACCCACACCGAGCCCCCTGGAGACGAGGAGACCAGGGGGAGAGGGGGGAGGCCGTTTATCCCCAGACTGGATGTGATACCATGAAGTGGAGTGTTACATAAATGTCTCATAGAGGCAGAACCACTCTGCAGGTACAAATAAACTCTAACTTTATCTATTAGCATCAACAGAGCTAAACTGGGCTTCAATATAGCATTACTCAACATGCACATTTTTGTTTAACCAGAAACAAGTCTTGCTCTGAAATCTCGTCAGAGGTGAGTTGTTGCAGGAAGACGACTGTTTCTGGTTAAACAAAAAGGATCTTACTATAACAAAAGGTCTGTCTCTGTAGGGATCCTTTCCATAATGTTGTCAGACACTTAACAGAATAACAATCTCAGCACTTTTAGTGTAGAAGACATAAATAAACATTATTGTATTGCATTTTGAGCTAGTTATTCCTAGTATTATCAGTATGAGAAGTAAAAACCTACTGTAACTCTGTTTGGCTGCTTACCTTACGTACTTGTTTGTTTTTTTAAACATTACTTTTCACTTTTAACATTACGAATAAGAGAAAAACATTTTAGGATGAGGACTAATGGATGTGTTTGGCAAATGCTAATGCTATCTCGGGGAACACTGACTGGGGTTGCAGGAGTGTAAACTTCCCAAAGTCCAGTAAAGATCAGGACAGAGCTGCTAATGTTAGCCTAAACTCTGATAGAATCTAGGACCGGCTTTCACAGTGGGGAAATACTGCACAGTGGATGTGCTATCATTTTTACGTATCCTTGCAACCCCATAAACATGCTCCTTGGCCTTGTTTGAATTAATGCTCAGTTAAAACTATAGGCTACGTAATAAGCTAGTTAGCCAGACATGCTAACGGTTGCAGCTTTCATTAGAGCAGACAAGCTAGACATGCTAAGCTACGGTTGGACGATGTTCAGTTGTTCAGATGTTGAGTTTAGCAAACTGTCAATCGGTTATTTGATCGACGTAAAATTAATCAACTTCAATTTTGATAATCAGTTAACTGTTTAAAGTAATTTATTAAGGAACAACGTCAAACATTCACTGGTTCCAGCAGTAAAATGTGAGGATTAGCTGCTTCTGAATTTTGAATGGAATCTCTTTGAGTTTTGGACTGTTGAAGATGTCACCTTGGGCTCTGAGAGCACTCTTGAGATCGTCACTTTTCACTATTGTCAGACATTTTATTGACTTTTGAGCCTATTTAGTCGTTACCCAACCTTCCACCCGTTGGGTAAGCAGAGTCAGAAATGAACGTACATCGGAGTGAATGTTTGAGAAAATCTGAACTACCACTTTCTTAATGTAACACAATTATAACATAACACAAATGTGATGATGTATATAATGAATATGATGTACTGGAGTTTGGCCCCCACTAAGACTAGCTGGTGCCATTGGCATCACCTAATGGGGATCCTTTTAAATAAATAAATATAATTAATCAGTTCAATCAAAAAGAAAAAGATAGATAATGAAAATAGTCGTTAGTTGCAGCCCTAAGATACATGTGAAGCATGAATAGGAATGAGAAAAGATGGATGTGAAGAGTAAAAAAGGGGGGGTGAAGAGGAGCCACACACTGACAGGGAGATAGGTATTGAAAAAGCAATGCCTAGCGTGGGTGAGGCCACCTTTGTCTGGACAAAAATTCACTCACTGCTGTTAAAGAAACTGTATTTCTCAGTTTATCCCTTCCTGCACATGGGCAAATCTACAATCTATCTACCTACCTACTTACCTGACACTCCTTTACCTCATAAAACCTGCCATCATTCCACTGGGGAATATGGATGGAGTCAGGGAGTGCGAGATGAATGCATTGGTGAGACATACAGTAAGCGACAGAAGGGAAACAAGTGTTGGGGGTGCAGGTGGTGGCCTGGTTTCTCTCCATGGACCTGCTACTGGTTTCCGACTGTAAGCAGAGCGAGGCCAGAGATGTCCAAGTAGACCAGACACACACACAGAATGACTGTGTAAGTGGAAAAACTGATGATTCACACACTACCTGGAGTAACAGACGGTACATATTACATGTTAAGTGTACATGCCAGTAAGCATTCATCACCCTCCTGTATACTGTACATGTTAAGTGTTATGTTACTGTTAAGTGTCAGTTTGACTGTTGACCTATTGAATAATGTAGCCTTTTTTTCTTTACCCATTCTCCTGCAGTGACAGATGTTTCATTACATTATTTCATGTTCTCCTGACAACACACATCAAAGTGCTGATAGTCAGCTTCAATCAGGTTCAAATGCTCTACAAGACAGTATTTAATGTTACTCAGGTTTATAACCCTTTTTTCCAGTAGTTTGTCTTACTGTAGTCTGAATGCTTTCCTTAACACCCTCCCTGTTAAATGGTAATTGTGTGTGCTATGTTGTTGTATCAACTGTAAGTAGCTCCAATGAAGTGTACAGCCTCATACCTTCCCGTGTCTTGTTAGGTTTCAGTACGCCCTCTAATGGTAAGACTGTGGAAGTGCATTACATATATGCAATAAAGCAATGTTTTGTCACCTTTGGCTCTGTGAAAAGTGTTACACGAAATAAACTTTACATGTTAAAATAAGGCATTTGGAGCTTTGTGTATTCATTTACCTAATAGGAACATTGGAGCAACTGTGGAGAAAGGGATTTTAAGGCTGGCTAGAAGTGGCCATGTTTGAAAATGACTGTACAATATAGCATGTTAACACACGTGGACTATGTAGAATACAAGAATCACATTACATATTAGCAATACATATCAATAGAACAAGGATCCCATGCCTAATTTACATCAGATTTCCCCCACCACATAACCTCAAGCTAAATTCCCATAGCTGTGGAATTGAGTTGTGTGTAAATCAACTTCATCACAATTCAATCACTATGAATCCTACATCAAAACCTGTATTAGGAACAACTGTTAAAGTAGCACTTTCACATTGTAAAACGCAGCAAATATCCAAATATCCATTACTTCCTGGAATTAAAGCTCATATATGCTCCAATCCATGAAGAACATTAACGGTAGCTCATATTTAAACATTTTAAAACTACATTCCCTCCAAAATATTGTTTCCTCTACATAAAGTGTACATGAAAACACCAAGACATGAGGCTTGATTACCAACAGTTTTTATTGAAAACAAACAGAAGTGCAGGTCCAGCTCAGGCTATGCTGCCAGCATTTGAGGCAATCCTGGGCCAAAGGTCAGCACACTCTTTGGCCACTGGGCCTGTGATGGCTGAACCTGCAGATACAGAGAAGAAGGCACAGTTACTTTAGTTCCTGACTGCTGCACTTGAAACTACAACATAACACAGAGAGGAAGAACATGTAAAACAAACTTCAAGTAGTGTTAACTTCATTACTGAATGCATTAGTGGTTTGTCGTTTGTTTTCAGGGTGTAGATCTTTAGTAGACCGTCCACAAAGAGCGGTCTTTGGTGAATCAATGCACTATAACTATTAAAAGCAACATCTTCCCAGACTCTGGTTGTATTGAGAAGACTAAAGCTGTCTCATCACTGATTGAGATTAGTCAGCCACAGTGTGTCGCTGCCATCTCACCCACAGTGATGAGGTCAATATTCCCTTCTACGACAACTCACCCAGCCACTGAGCAGACAAAGCAAGTGCTTTTTGAAGGGGGACTATCTTCCTATTAACCTGCCTCCTTGTTACCAGAACCTTGTTACTACACATGGACACTAATTTAGACTATTATTCCAAATTTGATACGGGTCACGTAAACAGCATATTCCATTTGTTTATTCTGAATTAGTCCTTATTCTGAATGTAGCATTTTCCCATTAAGACATGTGGGATATGCTGATATTTTCAGGTTTTAGGAGCAGTCTTTGGACATGTATACAGAGCATTCACGGCCTCTTGCCTGTTTACACTCAGCTCTGTGCATTGTAAACTAACCAACCGTTTGCATGGCTGGGGTAAAGATGCATGCACAAAAGAATAGCCCTGGATATAAACAGGTTTTTGGATATGCACAAATATCGCAATGCTGACCTTTTCAAGAAGGTGGTTGAATGAATGAAAGAGGGAGGCTGTGCTCGCACGGTCGACAAAGAATGCATGTAATTGGGAATAGTACTGGAATATTCATTTTCATTAGCCATGTAAACAGCTCAGTAGGAATATTGTCTAATTCGGAATAAGGGCAAAACCCGGAATATTTTGTGCATGTAATCTGTGTCAGTAATGCAAAGGTCCTGCTGGTGAATAAATAATGATGCCACTTGGTAAAAAAACTAAATATATTTAATATTGAATCTCACTCAGCACACACCTACAAACAAAACATAATATAATCCCTGAAAAGACTAAATTACTGAACCCAACATCTAAAATGCCTCAAGACAAATATCTACCTAGCTGCTCTCAACTCTGAGCTTGAGGTCATTACACACAGATACATGAGCAAAGCCAATACATCAAATCTATTATTTCCTCTGTAATGAGCCTGCTGTTGAGATACAACTGCACAGAGAGCACGACAGATAAAAAACGAGTCTGGTGTAGCATCCAAAGCAACCCACCTTTCATTTCTCCTTTGTTGTTTACTATGACACCCGCGTTGTCTTCAAAATACAGAAACACGCCGTCTTTTCGTCGATACGACTTCCGCTGCCGGATCACCACCGCAGGATGCACTGTGGACAGAGCAGAGGGGCTTAATGCAAGTTAATACAAAGCCACCGAACACACACCTGTGTTAACCAGTATTTTGACTTGGCTGAAGAATACACAGACACGGCCACTACAACAGAGAGTCTGGCAGCAGAAACACTTCAGTTTAATCCACAGGTTATCCTGAATCACTGCATTAACCCAACCACTGTGTTAGTAGTTGGGTTGCAGTACAAGTTATTCAGTATTCTGCCTACAAAGCTGTAAATGAGACAGCCTGTGCTTTCAGTTAGGGCTGGGCAATACAGCTGAAAAATGTATCACGATAAAATGTTTCATATCAGTCGATATCGATAATTACTGAACGTCACACCTGATAAATGATTGGCTGTTTGCGTGTCACTCGTAGCACGCCCCATCATCTAGACTGAGTCAGGGTGTATTCGTTATGTGCTTTCATGGCTATTAATGAAGTGTCTATTGCTGGTACATAGCTATCGTTTTATCAGCTCATATGGAGTTAAAAACCAATGTTGAGTCCCTCTATTTGTCAACACATCTCTTCATTTCAGCTGCTATTTTTTCTTCACTGCCATAACACCACGTGTACGTTTCCAGCAGTGGAACTGCTGTTACACTGTAAATGATGCTTCCACTCGGCCTTAACTCTACAGTAACGATCACACAGACCTGTTGTCGCCACTCACCCTTCTTCCGGAGCTCTGGCTTGCCTTTCTTGACTGTGGCCATGACCATGTCACCCACTCCTGCAGCAGGCAGACGGTTCAGACGCCCCTTGATGCCCTTCACAGAGATGATGTACAGGTTCTTAGCACCTGGAGAACGGAGGGAGAACACCAACTTGAGAAAGGGGACAGCATGGGAGAAGGAGAGATCAACAAGACACCAGGACATGGTTTTCTGAACACTGTGGTATTCATGCTTCCATTTTAATTGGGTGAGTTTGTCTCATCACTGATTGAGATTAGTCAGCCACAGTGTGTCGCTGCCATCTCACCCACAGTGATGAGGTCAATATTCCCTTCTACGACAACTCACCCAGCCACTGAGCAGACAAAGCAAGTGCTTTTTGAAGGGGGAGAGCAAGGAGAAAAATACAAAACGTACAGTGTGCCAGAATTAAAGTTATTTACTCACTTAAAAAAATTGACTAAAGTAAATAAAACACTGTTGGCTAATTAACCAGCTCCCACTGAGCTTGTCTAATCACCACAATATAATGCACACAACATGAATTGCATCTTCATCTGTAACCTATTAAGTTTCATTCTTCAGAGCATCCAGTTACCATAGTTAAGGAATAGTTAATAACATTTCTGACAATACACTTATTTGCTTTCTTGCAGAGAGTTAGGAGCAACCAGCAGCTGGTTACGTTAGCTCATCATAAAGACTGGAAACAGGGAGAAACAGCTAGCTGGCTTTTCCTGCCCATTTCAGTCTAAAAGTGTGTTTAACAAAAGTCGAGTAGACATGGGAATAAGCACTTTCCATGTTTCCGTGACAATACAATAGGTTCAATTGAGGCGCACCTGTGTTGTCAGCGCAGTTGATGACCGCTCCCACTGGGAGACCCAGTGAGATGCGGAACTTGGCTCCAGATGAACCACCACGTCCTGTTAAGAAGACAGGAACACACAATTAATTAAGAATCCGTTTTCACCTGGACCACCACCAAGACAAGCCAAGCCATTTGTAATAAAATAAACATCTTATTAAAAAGTACCATCTCTGCATTTAACATCCAGTTTGAGCTGTTTTACTCCTCACCTTATCACATTAACATTTTACTTGGTTTCCCATAAACAGAAACTGGAAATCCTGATTTAGTTATTAACAGGTGAAGCTCAAACCGTTTCAGTTTTTGCATGCTTTTGTCAAGACTGTCAGAATGTCAAAAAGGAAAGACCAGTTAACAAAAATATACGCTGGCATTCCTCTAAGAAATAAGACTCTTACTGAAATTGACATAATGCATACAGTTGTCAACACTGAGGCTTACACTATCAGTAGGCCTCAAACTTCAAAGCTGAGTGAAAAACGTTTGGTAAACCTTTTAGCAATTGACCCTAACATAGGCTGTTTGACAATGTTGTCTGTTGCCTATTTCATTAGCCAGGAAAATTCACTTGGTAGTTGATAACGCAGGATCCTAGCATGAGCTACACGTTACCGTTTTTCCAGTTTCAGAGGCAGTAAAATTCATTCAACTTTTCTAAGGCTATTTTCCAACTACACGTTAGCGTTACTAACAATGTACGTATTGTCTGAAAGCTAATGCTACCATGCACCCCATAATTTGGTCAAAACGCTTTGGCTGTCGCCTTGTATTCACAAATTAATTTGCAGAGGCGAAAATTTCAAGCTATCCACGACTCACACTGTTATACGCACCGGCTCTGCCTAGCTTAGCCTTAGCTAGCTTGGGCCAATTTCCCCTAACTGCGATAACTATAAGTACGGGTCCTATCGTTTGAGTTCATTAAATGGTGCGACACTAAGCCTGTCACGATTAAACTTGTCTGAAGTTTACAGCGAGCAGCAAATTGAGATATTCGGCCTTTAGCTTTACTTGCTTCATGCCTACATGGCGTTGACAGCGAAACATGGCTTCCGCCAACTAGCCAGCGAAAATGCCATCATTCAGAAATTATAAACTGTTTTCACAAATTGAGAACTAATCACGTACATATGTTGTCTTCCTTGCTCTATCACACACAAACAACATTATAAGATCTTGCGGGGCGTAAAAAACAGCAGATGAATGTGGATTTAACAAGGTGGGTTTCATACCTCTCTTGGACATTGCTGCAGAGGGGAAAGAGGAAGGCGCAGAAAGGAATTGTGGGATATAAAGTTGAACAGAACGTCATCCGGGTCATGGCGCAGAGACGTGCTGCATTCAGGTGCTGTCGGAAACATCTCAAGCATGGACGTGTATTTTTCTTTGTCCTAAGGCAGAATTTAATGGAAAGATATTACGACATTCATCACTTACAGCCTTTTTTTCTTACCCCAAACAATAGCATTGAAACAATGTCCTATTCAAACAATTAGAAAGCTGTTCAAATGATCGAAATGTGCTCTTTTTAATGCTTTTAATAAGACATCACCCTGGCCTTTGTTGTTGTTACTGACATATTTTCTAAATACAACTGAGAAATAGAAAAAGGGAAATTACAGCATAAAGGGCATGCTGAGACCTTTGCAACTGGGGAAGAGAACCTTTCAAAATAATGAAAAATGATGTACAGGTAATGCAACAAAGGGAAAAGTCAAAAGATTGGAAAAGCGGGAAAAGACAAACAGTGCTCACAAAAATGTTTGACCCACCAACACTTGGTCACATCCCCCAAATTACAATAAATAGATAAATTAATAAAGTACATGTTTTCACTAACATCTCTATGGTGTCTAGAAATGGAGATAGTTTTGGTTTTACTTGCCTTGTTTTGAGATGACTCAGCTTTCTGCCTCCCCCTCAGTGCAATGGAGGTAAATGGAATTTAATTTGCGGTGGTCACAGCTTTAAAAAATTACATTTAAAAATTAAACATCGACATGTATTTCCAAAAACAATGTCCCAGCTCTGATTGCAACACAAGCTGTTAGCTCTGTAGTGTCTTGGAAGTGACACATCACAGTCAGAAATGTTGACTGACATCTAAAACCATTAAAATATTGATTCTGACAAAACTCTTTGAGAATAGTAGTTTTTTTATTTTGTCTGTTTTGTACAACTGAATGTTTCAAAGCAGAATGAAAGAGGCTTATATTTATTAAAGCAGCCATTTTCTGCCACTTGGGGGCAGCAGAAACAAGCCGTAAACACAACACTAACATTTTATCACCTTATAAAGTTAATGTGGCAAAATTGTCAGCAAATAGTTGCTTATTTACACATTCATATTTATTTACACATTATTAGCCGCTCCCCTACGTTCACCAGCTAGTTGCTAACTTTGTTTGTCTGCCTTTTTTTAGCTGAAAGCAGACTGTGTTGTGGATGCAAGTAAATCTAACGCACAGCTGAGGCTGATGGGAATGTCGTCATTAGGTTTTTAGGTATCTTGTCCTGAACTAAAGTGGAAATTCTGACCTGCTTGTGGTGCTAAGTGATATTAGGATTCAACATGGAGACCACAAAGACACCAACAAAGTGGCATTTACTGACCAAGCACTCCAAACAATAGCAGACTCAGTGTCTCTGTAGACATGTTTTAGAAAATAGCAAGAAAACATTTTTTATTTTCTATTTTCTAAATGCATAGTGGGGCTTTAAAGGACACATAATGCCAACACTAGCCATTTAAACCTAATCTTTTTTTTCTAGATAATGAACTTTTCCTTTCTTAAAGAAATAGTTCAACATTTTGGGTTATACTTATTTGCTTTCTTTCCGTGGGTGAGATGAGAAGATCGGTACCACTCTCGGTATCACTCAAACCTTGTATGTCTACCTCTTTTGTCGCCTATGGTGATAACATTTGCACTCAATATTTTAGAGGAGTCTTATGCATGTGTTACTTTTTTATAGCTTTTTTGTGCATGGGTCACAATTCATGACAATCAAATCATGAATATATATGATAAAAAATATTTAAATAACACAATTCCTTTAGACATTATTCACAAATGCAAAAGAACTGCCCTTCTTTCATCAGTTATCTTATTCTGAAAGGTGCAAGTGAGCTCTGGAGTCATACATCATGGCAGGGAACACATTTCTCTTCATGGTCTTATCAGGTATGTAGTGTCATTTTTTATAGATTTTTTCCAAGGAATTCTAACCAAATAAAGAAATTAAAATGAGTTTTAACATATATGGACATATATAATTTAAGGAATGTTGTTACGCAAAATGAGAACATTCAATTGGCCCACTGAAAGCAAGTAGAATAAAATGTGATTTTGTCTATAAATATTGTATCCTATAACTGATTTAGATATGTTTGAGATATACAGTATGGTTGTCCTAAGCAAGTCAGACCTTCTTCATTATGTCAACATGTTGATGTTGCCATTTTCACAGGCTACGGTGCTCTAAGCTGCAAACTCACAACAACAAGCCTTGATATACTTTTTCAAAATCATGGCCAACATGTTCGCAAAACAGCTCACAGCCAATAGAAATAGAGCAGCATGTGCATCCCATTTTTCTCACCACCTGAAAAGAATTGCAAAGTATTTCTACTCACTGTAAATTCCCATAAGAAATGTTTTTATTATTTAATAAAACGCTGTGGAAGTGCTCCAACTCTGAGTAACCTGACATTGTGTATGGGGAAAATTCATGGGAGTTTTACATTCAGAATGAGGGGCAAACTGAAAATAGCTTCTCCCATTTAACACCTCTGTAATGTACAGGGTTCCTGTATGTCCTTGTTGAAAAGGCAAAGACCTGGGATGAAGCTCAGAGCTACTGCAGGTGGAAGTACACCGACCTGGCCTCTGTACATAATAAGCAAGACTCAATGAACTTATAGAAAGTTATGATAGGACTGTACGATGACATTAACAGCTGGAGGTGGTCACTGGGAAAGGAGGGTTATTATGGTGAAGGGGAGGCCGAGTTCAGGATGTGGAGGAGGGTTAAACCCAATAACGCTAATGGATATCAGGACTGTGTGGCAATGGAAACCAAAGGGACATGGGCTGATAGTACTTGCAGTGAAAAGAAGCCATTTGTCTGCTACAGAGGTAAGAAGAAAAACACTCTAATGAACACTGATAACCAGCTCTCTCTTAAGTCACACATTGGGCCTCCTGCAAGAACCACTCATACGAACAAATTTGTTCTAAGTGGCACGTATTTAAGAGAACTTGTTGCATTCACCTTTTTTTTAGTGCCTTCATCTGAATTAATTTGGAAACCTAATGTTAACTCAGTATTCACTGCATCATGAGTAATGTGCATCATGTCTTGCCAATCTGAGAGGTCCTACCCAACGTCTTTTGGCATCTAACTTCACGTCAAACCCTTTGTTAATGCCACAGCACTGACAACTGAATTCATATTTTGTCCTTTTTTTCAGGTCCCCCAGTATGACTTTTGACAGTGCTACATTTGTTATGTTTTTATATGCTTTTATGAATGAAACTCCCCCACAAATGTAGCAGAACAGGTGCGGATATAGTCCAAAAAGCGGACTCAGACAGCGGATACGACCACGGTTCAGTTTTCAGTTACACTGAGAGTATCTGAATACACGATACTGAATACACATGTTCACACATGTTGGTCGGCACTATATACTCTATATGAGCGAGTCTCACGGGAAAAAGGAAGGGTTAAGGACAAGAATGCAAAAATGTTCTTGCATGAGGCCCAATGTCTTTCAGTTCACAACCACATTCCAGTCTGATCTGTACCTTCTACGTGTTTGCTACAACCACCACCAAGAAGAAGTGAATATGTTTATCTAGGTGCAAAGACCGAGGACTTTTTCCCCTTCATCTTTGTGAATGAGTCCAAGACCTGGAGCGAGGCTCAGAGCTACTGCAGGGAGCACTACACTGATCTGGCCAGTGTGAAGAGCCAGTCTGAGAAAGACCAGATAGAGATTATGACCCAGAACCAAACCACATGGATCGGCCTCCACAGAGACCCATGGAAATGGTTGGATGGGAGCACCTTTTCATTCAGTAACTGGCATACTGCCACAAAAGAACCAAAGGGTGGTTTACTTGAATCTTGTGTGGCTTCAAATTATGGCAAATGGGAGGACTGGCCTTGCAGCTATGAACATTTCTTTGTCCGTTACTCTGGTGAGCTGAGGTTTACATATATATACACGCAAAAAAACATGTAGCCACTGGCCTAAAGTTTTTACTTTCTAAAATAAATGATTTTCCTCACAAGGTCGAGCGAGGAAGCAGGTATTGCGGGTGGTTCTGACTAAAACAAGCTCATCAGTGGACCTGGAAGAGATGAAGGAAGCCGTCTTGCAGAAGGTAACGATGTATGATCACAATGCAGAGAGCGACTGTTCTCATTAGAAAAACGACAGCTTTGGTGCTTTGTTCCAACTTTAAAAAAACCACAGATGTGTAGGATTTCTTGACAAACAACCTCTTGAAGGTGTGCAAATAATGACACGTCTCTGAGAAGCAAAGGTGGATGTAGGGTGACGCTGTTATAGTGCTGAAATACTTCTTGGAGGTCGAGGTGGATGGTTGGGCGTGTAAAGTGTCGACCGTTGACACAGAAGACCACTGTTGGCACACTGGCTCCCACCAACAGTCAATCTGCGGTTGAAACGCAAAACAGATCTAGGGTTTAGGTACATGTAGGTATGGGTTTCAAGGGTACTATTCCGAAAGTGTTTGGTGGAAATGCAGCATTTCTACAACCTGAATAAAACTTTTCATGAATTTGGTTCACCAACTTTACTGTAATTTCACTGTGCGTTATAAACGGTAACTATGAGATGCAACTTATGCAAAACCTTCCGCCTCTCTCTCCGCTTCCTCGTATCACTCCGCTAAGCCCCTCCCACCAAACCCACAACTTCGACCGGCAGCGGAAGGAGTTGGTTCCCCTGCGAAACCTCATGCCTCGTAGGGTTCACTCTCCGCGGCGTGAGCCTCACCAAGACCCCGGTCCCTCTCACTGCAACTTGTCCAGCGCTTTGTGACTGCAGGGCAGAGCGCCCCAGGCTTCAGAGGCAGCTGCAACACCATCCAGCAGCGTTATGAGAGGCTAGTACACCACACACACACACCACTGTCCCCAGTTAAAAGTTATTCCCCACTGTTTGCCACTGGTCAATACGAGTGCCATGGCATCGAACATAATGAGCCCGAAGCTCCGTGTGGAGCCTGAAAACAGAGCCAATAGGAGGGGCTGAAGTAGAGGTTTTCTCTCAGACCACTTGAATTACAATATGCTGAACAGTTATTTTGGATTTTTTGCCCAATGAAGCCAAACAAATACTGCCTACCCCACCTTTAATGCTGTGTCCAGCCTGCTTCCTGTGAGTGCTGCAGCTCCTGACGTAAATGTTTGATGGAGCACACACATTACCTCTTGACTTCTAAGTATATGATGTTTTTGAGATAGCGATGGAAACTTCATTACACTTAAATATTTCTGCCTCTCAGTTTAATCAGAGAGTGGAGGACCATGGCCTGAGTGAAGACGTCAGGCTGAGATGGGTGAAGCAGCCTGATGGAAAGATCTTCCACAAGGAGGGAAAAGAGGAAGAAGAGGAGGAGGAGAAGAGCTGCATCACCAGCTGATTGCATTGCACAGCATGATTTGGTTGCCCAGTTTTACTTGGTGAAGTTTTATTTTTTATCTTCACGCCTACAATAGCTCTTGAGAAGAAAATGTTTTAGTTTCAGTAGAGGTGATGTTTTTTTGCTATAGGTTCTGTGTTCAGCCTACTTCTTTGAATTATCACCTAAGGTCAGATTGTCTTTTTTTCCATTTCATTTTCTGCACTGAATGTATGGTGTTTTAATGCAGTTTGATTCCCATGTTTCTGTTTTCAGTTTGAGGTGAGATGTTTTTATAAGCCCCTTCATAGGGATGAATGTGAGAAAGTTGTGTTAATTTGTTGGAAGAGTATAAGGTATAAAGTGTGATATTTTCTATCATGGCTCCCTGTTTATTTTTCTCTACAATTCAAGATTATATTGACCTTTCTGGAGGAGATTAAAACACCAAGAGAGTGTGATGGTAGAGGATGAAGCAGCCCTAAAGGAAAAAAACGGATCATTTTACGAATAGATGGAGTGCATATAGCACACTTGTCTCACCAATTCTGGATCTCTATTAGGTCATTTAACCCTTTCAAGCTGATAAAGGACTAATGAAAACATACTGTAGGTTATATATGTAGAGAGACTTGTGAGGGAATTTGGAAACACAGTATTAGGACCACTATAGTATCCTACTACCCCTCTCTGCGCTCCCAGAATGCAGGGTTCCTTGTGGTTCCTAGAGTCTCTAAAGGTAGAATGGGAGCCAGAGCCTTCAGCTATCAGGCTCCTCTCCTGTGGAACCAGATCCCAGTTTGTGTATGGGAGGCAGACAACCTCTTCACATTTAAGAGTAGGCTTAAGACTTTCCTCTTTGATAAAGCTTATAGTAGGGCTGACTCAGGTGAGCCCTGAACCCCCCCTTAGTTATGCTGATATAGGCCTACACTGATAAGACCTAATAATCTTTCTCTCTCAACTCAACTGGTCGAGGCAGATGACTGCCCACCCAGAGCCTCGTTCTGATTCTGGTTCTGGTTCTGCTCGAGGTTTCTACCTGTTAAAAGGGAGTTTTTCCTTGCCACTGTCGCTTAGTGCTTGCTCATGGTGGGAACTGTTGGGTCTCTGTAAATATAAAGAGTCGGTCTAGACCTGCTCTATATAAAAAGTGTCCTGAGATATGGCGCTATATAAATAAAACTGAATTTAAATTGAACATCAGACAGCATAGTAAGCATCCCATATTCAGCTGAATGGTATAAAGGAATTGAGTTTTTTTTTTCCAATTCTGCATTGGATAATTCTCTCTCTTGGCAGATGCTCCCTCCACAGAGAAACAGGTAGTCACCAACCTGTGTACAGTGACTTTGAATCCACCACCAGATAGCAGCAAATCACCATCACTGTTTCTGCAGACTCTCCTTTTTCCAGCTTAGAATGAAAGAAAGTTAAAGTTAAAACCTTGTCGGCGAACAGTACACAGACACAGACGTTCACGTGTACCCCTGAAGTGCTTAAAAAAATAGACCAGCTGACTGTATTGAGTTCCAAAACACTGATATACTGTACAGTATATCTGATATCAGTACATGGTGGTGAGAGAGCATCGCATGACAATGATCCTAGGCTCCAGGTGGGGTGTGGGGGGTTTAATGGGCGGTTGTGGTGATTAGAATTAAAAACATCTTGTTTAAGACCCGTGAACTAAGTGATTACAACTATGGGGGTTGTTTTCATTAGTTGTCACAGCGAGGAGGGTATTGTCCCTCCCGTCAGTACATAGATAACCTTCTGGATATATGGGGATATTTTTCCTCCCAGTTTTACCAAACTAAACACATTCACTGCAGTTGAGGCAATGATTTCATAATATGGTGGTGTAGCACATGAAAAGAAATGCAGTTCTGAAAGAAAGAAAGAAATGTCTGAAAACTATGAAATCCAGTCTAAACTATATCTGCTGCAGAAATATTCCATCTCCAACTCTACATGTAAATAAAAATGCTGTTAGAATGATTTAAAACCAAATGTGTGTCAATGTAATATACAGCAGGCGTACATTTGAGGTTTTTAGAATGTGCAACACAGCTCTGAGCACAAACTTTATTTATATAGCACAAGTCATACATGAAATGCAACTCCAAGTGTTGAACATGAAGAGAGTTTAAAAGTAAAATGAATAAAATCAAATATAATAAAATAAAACCAATAAGATAAGAAGTAATAAGTTTAAATAACTAATAAATAAGAAGAAACAGTAAAAGTGCAAGTTGAAATAAACACACACTAGATAAAAGACAGGCTAAAATGGTGTGTTTTAAAGATATCCACACTCTCTGCCCCTGTCAGCCTTTCCACAGGCTGGGGCCATAGTGGCTAAAAGCGGCCTTGCTGTGGGTCTTAGACCGGGCCCTAAGAACAACCAAGAGACAGCGACCAGAGGACCTGAGGGATCTAGTGGGTACATATCTTAAAACCATGTCAGACAGGTAGTCGGGAGCGAGACCATTTAGTGATTTGTAGACCCATAAAACAAATGATTGGTTCTTGGTCAAAAGGCGTGCACATTGTTCTACAACTATGGGTACTATGGTGCACCTGCAGTACACAGGTGTTTTCACTTACCATGCCAGAGTAGACCTCTTCTCTGGACTGTGTGGGTGTGTACAAAGTGCTTGACTGACATTTTCCTCGTACGTTCTGTTAGCTTTGTTGCACAGTCTGTCTCTGTAGGGATCCTTTCCATAACGTTGTCAGACACTTCGAATAATAATCTGAGCCTGTCAGTGGCAAACACAAGCACTTTTAATGGATGGACTTTGACGGGCGCAGTTGCCTGCAAGGATTTCATTGCAGCCCGTTCGCGAATGCCATCGGAGGCGATCTTCTGGACCTTTTCCAAAACCTTTGGGAACTGTTAGTCATTTAGACCCCAAAACATGTAAAAAATAGGGCCCAGGTTTAAAAATACCAGAGTTTCCCTTTAAGTAAAAAAAAATGTTATAAATATCTTTACCTAAATTACGTTAAAAAAATTATCCGACTGCCGACCACACCATTGACTTCCATTCTTAGTAAGCTGTACAGTCGATCATTGTTTTTTCATTCTTATTCGTACATGTTTTTTTTTTGTCTTTTCTCTTTTGGTGTACAATTTACTGGATTTTTTGTTTGAAAGTGCATACAAGTACACATAATGTTGTACCTGATGTTTTGATTGCATAATACTTCCTGCATTACCATTTACTCATTGGCACTGGAGCACACTTAAAACGTTGTGTGTCAAAAAAAAAAGTATACAAAGAATCATCTAAATGGAAGTTGCTGTGTCATCTGATGATTATTTAAGAAAATGTATGTATTTAAGAAGCAACAATGTTCATGTGGTCAGCTGAGATCTGGTATTTGTAATGAAACTGGACACTTTGTGAGTTTGTTCAATGTACCAAAGACTATGTAGGTTGTTCATATATGAAATATGACAATTAGCCAGTTGGACATGAGAAGAAAAAGTCCTTCATATGGATAAATGTTTTTTTTTCTTTTCTCTTTTGGTGTAAAATTTATTTGAAATGTCTATTTGAAAGTATATACAAGTACACATAATGTTGTAACTGATGTTTTGATTGCATAATATTTCCTGCATTGCCATTCAGTCGTTGGCATTGGAGCACACTTCAACCTCAAAAGAAAAAGCATAGAAAGAATCATCTAAATGGAAGTTGCTGTGTCATCTGATCATTAATGTCAGAAAGTGACTGTGCCTGGGTCAGGGCTAATCTGTCCGGACAAAGACTCCTCACAGAAATACATTTAAACCTAGGAGAGCACTCCCAGGGCCACCTTGACATTTTACAGTTTAGTTCTTTGTCTTCACCAGACACCTGTCCTGTAGCATAACGATTAAAAAGGACCTTTCTGGATAACTGTAATGTCAATAGAGGAAGCCAAATCCACATTTTGACAGATGCCTGGTAAGGATGAATAACAGACAAAACCCAAAATGTCAAGTCATGCTTTCAATTTGTGTCTCTTTGTGTATTATCCAGCTTGCCGCGCTGAAGTCCTTACAATCTCAAAACATTGGAACGACTGTCACAATTTAAGCTGAAGTTATTCAGAGAGTACTTTTAATAAAACGTTTGGGAAACAGAAGGCATTTAAATGTAATCTACATTAATCAATACACTTTACATTACATCTGATATTTTTCGGAGTTGAAAGCTCCGAGTTAGTGGACCTTGAATAAGGATTATTTGGTCACACACATATTGTTCCTAAGGTCAATAATCATGTTACTCAAAACATATAAGCAGAGTTTTTACATATTTCAAGAGCACATGGTTCATTAAATTCACTCAACACACAATGATATGAAAAATAAATGAAAAAGAAGCAATTATATTTGATTATTATTACCACAACACCTTTTTGTTCCTTGTGCCTTATGTTAGACCATTCTTCCTCCAGCTAAAGGCCATAGAAGTAACCTTCACTACCTCATCAAACTGGCCCATGCATCAAGGCCCTTGGGCCCTGGTATGTGTCAAAACCCTAAAAAAAGGCTGTGAACCTTTTTCCTAATGGGGCCCAGTATGTTTTATAGAAAATGAAAGTGGGTCCCAAGGCGAAAGAAACTAAATTCCTCACTTCTTAGGTCCCGGACTGAAACAGTATAAAATCCCCTGAGGTGATGATGTTTAACATTTAGTGGAAATGTAGATTTTATAGATGTTTAGCTAATTCTCTTCTAGCATCTAGCATGATGTACAATGAATATAATTGTAAAAAAAATTGCCTCAATCCCCAACTGGCAACACAGGTACTAGATGAAAAACACATTTATGTTATTTGATGTAGGACTGGAAATCAAAGAGGTAACAGCAAAGTACAAAAGACAGAAAGGGACATTTGGCTCTGATGAAAGGCATGAAAGGATTATAAAATGAGGAGAACCAAGGGAATTTCAGAATTGTGCTTCAAGGAACAGGCTTTCAGTCAGTATGAAAAATCATCAGAGGCGTCTCAACTTTCTACTCTAATGATCTCACAAACTTGTATAAAATCCAACTTTGGTTGCAACTCAAGATGTCAAAATGTCCACCCAACACATGCTCCCCTGCAACACCAAAAAGAAGAGAAGTTTCCACAATTTTATAAAAAACATTTGGGTTATTCATTTTTTATTTATTCAGTTATCTGTTTAATTATATTTCTTCTTCTGCCAATTGTATTTAAATGGAGCAGTTCTTTAAAGGAAATTCCTCTAAAAATCCACAACTGCGTGTAAACTAACTAACTAAAATAACTTTATCTCTTATTATTAGCCATGTCAGACTGAAATAGCTTAACAACTATTGGATGGATTGCCATGAAACCTCATCTTTTCAGATGTTCATGATCCTCAGAGGGTGAATCCTCTTGACTTTGGTGATCCCCTGAGCTTTCCTCTAGCGCGATCATCAGGTCAATTTTCTTTTTGTCCAGTACTTTACTTTATGACCAAATACTTCCAAAACGAATGACATTCCCATCAGCTTCAGCTGTACCTTGTGGTTAGTGGTAATTAGCAAATGGTAGCATGCTAACATATTATTAGCATTTAGCTCAGAGCACCAATGTGTGTAAGTACAGCCTCACAGAGCTGCTAGCATGGCTGTAGACTCTTAGTCTTGTTTCCCTTTACAATCAAATTACATAGATTTCTCTAGGAAATTATTAGTAAATTATACAGACCCATAAAAATAACTGTTTAATTTCCCAACATAAACGTCTAAATGCTGTTTCAAAGACATCTCCACACTGCCAGGGATAATATTCTCATCAAGAAATAGTAAATCATTGAATTATTTGGCCCAAAAGTAATAAAATGGAATAATCCTAAAAAAAAAAAAAATCTAGTGTACTTAATGTAATTGCCCCTAAGTTGCTAAAACTCCCAAATTCCAGATAAAAATACAGAGGCCATGACCTCAGTGTCTTCTATGGTAGCTATGGTGCTGACAACATGTTACATACTGTTAGTTATGCTATGAGGGGTGTATAAATGCTGTGAGACTGCACAGAGCCTGTATGTCTGGGCATTCAATTCAATTCAGTTTTATTTATATAGCGCCATATCATAACAAAGTTATCTCAGGGCACTTTTTCGAGTAGAGCAAGTCTAGACCGACTCTTTATATTTACAGAGACCCAACAGTTCCCACCATGAGCAAGCACTATGTGACAGTGGCAAGGAAAAACTCCCTTTAACAGGTAGAAACCTCGAGCAGAACCAGGCTCTAGGTGGGCGGTCATCTGCCTCGACCGGTTGGGTTGAAGGGGGAGGGGGGAGCAGGAGAGAGAGAGCAGGAGGAAAGAGAACATACAGCAGCACAACACAGTTTCACACAGAGATGCAACACAATGGCCGCGGCAATGGCATGGCTGTCAACACCAACAGAAACAATACTAAGAGCAACATTACAGCAGCAGTAC